>CAIGRT010137792.1:0-19194 GCA_903798405.1 Fraxinus platypoda
GGATTTAAAGATCTATATAAATTGTCAACGTAAAATAGGCTTTATCAAAAAATAAATTTAACTGTGTAATAGTCAAACCACCATAACATCAGATCTACAAATCAACTAAGCAGAAAACGTGATTAAATGATGAGAGAGAAGGGAAGGAGGCGACGCCGACAGGGAGGGAGAAGGGGAGGTGGTGGTGGTGGGAGGAGGAGGCGGTGGGAGGAGAGAAATGGAGCAGACGGCGTGTGGACTGTGGAGAGAGTGAGAGGGTAGAGAGAAATTGATAGATTTAGGGTTAATGATAAAACCCTGAAAAATGGAAAAATAAAGTGAAGCCCTCATTTTTTACAAACTCACACTAAAGGCCTGGTTTCTGGTAATTTTCCCTTTTCGTAGCACGATGTTGGGTTGAAATTTGTTTGCAAAATCTCGACTCCACCTTTGTTACATAGTAACGGTCGTTAATTTTGGATGAAGGAAAGGATTACAGTGACAGCTATTGTAAAATCGTCACAATTTTACTATGAAGAATTTACGCAGTCGACTTTAATTATTAAAAAGGATGAGCTACAATTAATTTGTTTTTATCAATGTAAACACACAAAATCATATAGATAATAGGATGGAGGGAGAAAAACAACAAAATTGAGGAATACAGATTAGTTAATCTTTCACAGAAACAACTTAAATTAAGCAATCAATTTTAAATAATCCTTTGATGTTTGACATGGGGAATTTAAAAGGTTAAATACATGAAAATTAAATTGAAAAAAGGAGAAACTATACACTTTCAATTTCTGTTCCTTTTGGCTTCCTTATTTGTGGCATCTTTAAGTGATTCTTGAGCATCATTTTCCATCCCAAGGCTAAAGAGCGAAGCTGCTTGAAGGTAAAAGGCAGTAGGCCACTCAGGAGATATACCCTGTGCTTGCATAGCATCCCCGAGAGCATCATTAGGCATGTCGTTCATCAAATAAGACAAGCACCGTCGAGCGTAGACTGTCGGTGAAATCATGGTCCCACCATCAATGAACTACATAAACCACAACAGTTTTTTAATAAATTGTCTGAAATTAGACGTGCATTCATTTCTTGATCATCCAAGATAAAATGGAAAAATACTTCATCATGATAGTGGTGCCATGGAATTTGATACATGTCTGCTCAAACAATATGTATGTTGAGTGTAGTTTCTTGTTTCAAAAGAATTATGTAGCAAATTTTGCACTTCAAGGTTATTCAGAATGGTCAAAAATAGATTTTGACGGCTACGCCAAACTAATTTATCAAAATATTATACCTGATTTATCAATTTACGGAGGCTATCAAATGTTGTCATCTCTGGAAGAGATACCTAATTTCAGTGATGTGAACAATTCAAATGAGAGGCCAATGCAGACAAAGGGTTTTTACCTGTGTATAGCAATCAATTGCAGTAGTGAAATCTTTGGCTCGAAAAGCAGTATCTCCATGCTTCTTAGAATTCAAGGTCTCCTGCATTTGATTTGTCCACATTTGAAAAGATAGCTGCAGGGACAAATTCCTTCAAAAATATTAGTATGATGATTATTAGTGAAAAAATCAGTGCAATAAAAAGCAAATGAGGTGTAGCATTTGGGATGGAAAAGAAGCTCAATTGCTAGTGTTCTGAACTGCGAGGATTATTGAAGTGCGGTAGCTAAAAGCTTAATTTCTTAGAGAGGGGACACATTTATTTTATTTAAATTTAGTCTAAAACATCGCCCCTCTTACGTGTAGGCTGAATTCATTTTTTCATCAAAGGCTCACCCCTCATTTTCTACCTAGGAGCCACCACACTAGTCCTAACATGTTATCGTAAGTAAGAACATGAGAACTAGACATGACTATTGACCTTCTTTAGACAGAATTCCTAATTGGAGTAGCTATATAAAGCAAAGTACCATGAACCTAATCTCATCTTAAACGAAAAGACTTGATTCAGAAAGCAAGAAAGATGTGAATGACTTATTAGCATTTAGTTCTTTACTCTATAATTTGGTTCAACTTTTCTGCACAATTTGTAAAACATAGTCAAATTGCGGGAGTACAGAATGTCAGAAATTATAGATAAAATAGATGATGTATTCGCAAATGTTTATAGGGATCACTGAGATACTAAAAGAGAGATAACAACTTATGAGTCGCATTAATTCAGAAGTACGACAATGAGATCAATACTACAAGGCAAAACAATAAATTGGCAGATGCAAACCTCATTAGCGATCCCTTCATCGTCTTTGTAACCAGTTTTTTCCAATATTTCATGTATGGCTGTAAGATCCATTCTCAAGCATGCTTCACCCATAGGTGTCAACAACAGTGGCTGAGTGGAGTTTGCATTTCCATGTGAAATGCCGAGTAAAACATGCGAAGGGACCTGATTGACAGATCAACGAGAAAGTATGCTTCAGGTCTAAAGGATTAACAAACTTCTGCCATATAGAGATTTGTCAAGTGTGGATGTATGAGCCACCACAGTTTGTAGTGCGTGCCCTTCGTATTTTCTGATATTTTGTAATTGATTAGTGACAAAATTTCATTGTATGTTCTCAGGAAATAAAGAAACGAAAATATCAAAAGTAATCATAGATGTAACTTCCTTTTAATTATACAGATGAAATTCACAGAGTGATGCAAGGATAGAAAACTGCAGGATAACAAGATTATGAAAGATTTGAAGTGGAAATCCATCAATAGTCCAAGCAACAATCGCTGAACCCGGACAGAAAATACTTTATAAGAAATTAATGGAAAATGGTGGTGGTAAATATTTTTAATAATTTTTTAGATGTTTGCAGACAATTGTACCGCAAGCAAAGATGACTTAAATGACTTTTCCATAGTCCATACCTCGTTTTCTTTCTGAAGAGATATGAGAGAAGTGACTAGAGACTTAGCATTGGGTCTTTCTCGTGCTTCATATTGCAAACAACGGGTAGCCAAGCGCACCAACTCAGTTCCATCATCATTTGAAAAATGGCCCTCTAAACAAGAATCCATGAGCATCAAAAAATTCTTGCCACGAATGAGATCAAGTGCCTGTAAGAAGACGGTGTATAGTTCATCAAACTTGTCATGAGAAGAGGTGGTCAAAAGAATGCCATCCAGCGGAAAAATTGTCTCTTAACGAACAGCAAAAGACACAAACTAAATACTGCCAATTGAGAACTATAGTATCTAACGCAGGCAATGACAACAACCAACAAACCAAATAGGTTTTCCAAGACCTTTGGATTACAAATTAATCTATGTTGAATAAGTCCCTGAATATTTTCATGGTATGTCATAGTTTATCTCTATAACTCGTACAACCTTGAATATCACCTTTAATGTTATGAATAGACATTATAACACAATTTCTTCATATCTTGAATATTTTTACTATCTTAAAGCTCATTAAATAATTCGACAAGTTAAAATTTAAGGTCATGGGAAGTAAAAGGATGTCGACCAAGATAGAGATAGATTCAACAAATCTGATCTTTAGACAGACAAGAACTTACATGGCTTGGAGGTATATGCTTTCCACTTAAAAGGTCAAGAAGCATGGTTCCGAAACTGTAAACTACGCTTTCTGGTGTCACTCTTCCTGCCATACATACAAGTAAACAAGTCAATAATTCTTATAAGTTGTGCCCTAACCTATGATGCTCGGACTCTTCAATTTGGACGATGTACTCATGGGTATCCCTGTCGGATTCTTCAATTTAGAAGTGGACACAGCAGAAACATGGAAGGGAGATCGACATGGGAGGAAGCAGAAGTTGCAGGGAGATAAAGAGTGGGCCCATGATTTTTAAAGCAATAAAATCAATTTTGAGGCATAAAACTAAGACTTTGGAGGCATGAAACCAGGCTCATTTAATGCTACAGTCCCCCAAAAATATTTATGTTTGCAAGATGTACCCTGGTACCCATAACCAAATTTTAGTTATTTTTAGCCATATCCACGTATCCTAAGTTTTTGAAGAAATGATCCAACTCCTAAATATATTCGAGCAACATAGGCCATAACATAGGAAAGGTGACAGATGATATCTCAAGCCTTCACGCTCAAGATCGCAAGGATTTGAAATCTTCAAAGGGAATTTATAATTTCAACATAAACATATATTAATGGCATGTTTGATTTGTGGATTGGACCTCATTGGATAGGATTGAGGAAGAAAACAAGCTAAAGTCTTGCATGTAGTACTGTGTACTGCTGTCTAGATGCATACCAGTTCTCAAGTACTCTGGTGGAGTGAAAGCTAGGTTTGTGCTATAACTTTTCCCATCTCTACTATTCTTCATCAAGCCAAAGCAAGAGAGCCTGGGATTACCATCCTGTATATGAGTAACTCGATATGAGGGCAAGACAATACCCAATCTTTTAGAAGCTAAAACCAAAACATATACATAGCACATTTTACCTTATCGAACAAGACTCTGTAAGCATTAAGATCATGATACAATGCCCGTCCCTTACTACTGCAGTGCTCCAGAGCTTGCGCCAAATACAGAGCCACCCTCAACCTCATTGCCCACTTCATGGGCTGGTTCTCCCCTATCCCAATTCAACCATTAACATCAGAAAAATAATCCATGGTGTGCCAAAACAGTTTGACACGAGAAATTTGAGCAAAAATTGCGGAAAAATCATAAAAATCATAAATATTATATGCAGCATCATGACCTTATATATACTAATAATCATAAAAACCATTAATACTATAAGCAGCATCAATGAGCTTTAATATAGTTTTACCAAAGCTTTAAAATTATCGAGAACACCGAAAAGCTTGATATTAGATCGATAAGCAAGCATTTTGCTTTTCAATCCCTGATTCCATCCTTAGCCAACTTCAAACGGATATTAAAAATGCAAATCAAATAGCAAAATATACATTATCTAGGAGAATTCACAACATTTGAGTTTCAAGATTGCCATCAATTCTTTCCCGGGATAAGATTGAGCACTATCACCCACCAAGAAACGTACATACTCACAATGAAATAAATGCTTTGCAAGTGTCTCATTAGGCATGAATTCTGCGACCAACAATCTCTCATCCCCTTCGTAGCAACATCCTATCAGATTCGCCAAGCGCTCACTCCTCAGATTTCCCACAGTGCGGGCTTCATCCTACAATAACCCATCACAAAATAACACAAACAGTAAACAAAAACTTTCCCTCATGCTTGCAAGTTAAGCCCAAAAGTTAAATCTTGATTCTTAATAACAGACGTTCCAAAAATGCAAGAATGCTCAGAACATAACTTTCCCCTATGTAGCCTTGGGAATAAACCAAAAAATTGCAAAAATATAAATAAACTAGAAAAGATGCACAAAAAGTTGATTAATAATCACTAACAATGAATTGGCGAGAATCAGGCCAAGCAGATTTGTTGAAGCGCTTAACAGCAATCCAGCGATCATTCTCAAGCAAGCCTCTGTAAACTACATTTGGGGCCTTCTCTCCGTGTTCTGATACAATATTCTCTGAAGAAAACCCATTTGTTGCATTTTTTAATTCTTCCCAGCTGAACTCGGTAAAGCTTGGCAATGCATTTTTCTCCCCATTCTCTGCAAATCATTGTACAAAATTATTAAAACAAAACCCATAAAAAAACACTTGCAAATGGGTACCCAAAAGGCGTATATCTACTGACCCAGATCAGAAGATTGAAGAACGGATGGCTTCAGGTGAGAATGCCACCAGCAGAAGGAAAATTTTGAGCAACGCGCACCCATTTAGCGATAATTTTCAAGTGTTCAACAATCAGAAGTTCCTTTTTTTTTTTTTTTAATGAGAAAACACAAATGATGCAAAGAGTTTTTAGTATTAGCACTGAACAAGAAGCATTTTTTATGTGTGAAATGAGAAGGGGAAGTGGATTTTGTGGATCCGACGATAGTATTTATATCCTGAACAGTACAATCTTTTCAAGACAGACATGCATTACATATTTAAATATGGTATTAAATGTGTGTATATATGTATTCGTATATATACTATGATTTCACGCGTTTCGCTCTGTCTAACAGTAGTACATAGATCACAGTGATGTAATATGCATGTATTGTAAAAGAGGTCACCTTTTCCCCCTACTTTCTCTCTCTAGTTTCCTGTTTTTCTGCTTTCATGTTTCTTCTTCTTTTACGATAAAAAAAATTTCTCTTTCAGATTTGGTCATTTGCACTTTACCTGTTCTTTTACTACTCGCGTTAGGTCTTAATCTCCTCTCTATAAATAGTGTATTGTACATTTTATAATTTTATTCAAACTATGTGGGACAGACATGCTAAAGCTCTCTTTAAGGTCATTTAAGCCCGTGTTTGGTGCACATTATAACTTCAAGAATGTATTTTTTTTTTATGTGATGGGGAATATGTGGTAGAAAAGAAAGGAAAAATTATTGATGTGATGAAAAATATTATTTCATTGAAGAACGTATGGTAATATGTCCCGAACTGTGGCTAAGACTTCTGAGTGACTAGAGACTCCCCTTGCACCGAGTGCTGCAAAAGGGGCTGAATCTAATATAATGCAATTTAACTCAAAATATGTGGCTGAGTGAATATATATATATATATATATATATATATCTCAATGTTGGTGGTGTTAAGCCAAACGTTAATTTTAAATATACATTTTTGTAGGACTCATAATTTCACTTTTTCACCATTTGTTTCTCGAAAAGTAAAATTTTAGCAACAGCAAGTCCTTGTGTGGCAAAGATTTTTTGAAAAATAATTTTTTTGTACTATGTGATTAAAAGTAAAGAAAGTTACGGAAACGGGAAAAAATGATTTGACCTTTTTTTTTTTTATTTGAAGGACATATGGTAAAATATGAGTGAAAAAAATAAATTTTTTAAGAAATGTGTGATTAAAAAGTAGAAAAAATTTTAAATAATCTATTTCAAGAGCTAAATGAAACTCAAAAAACAATGGTAAGAAAGGGTATATTATATTCTTTGCAACTCTAAACCTGTGTGCCTGATAATATGACAAGAATTTTGATTTCCCATTGAAAATGTGGGCTTAAGAAACTTAGGTTTAAAAATAATTATTATGCGACAAATTGAAGTGTCATTTTCAACGGGTTATAGTCCAAAAATTCGGCGATGTAGAACATTTTCTAAGTAATTCGATTTATTTAGTTAAAGTTTCACAAAGACTGGATTAATTAATTGAAAGCTCTCTAATCAATTATAATTAATTTAGTAGTTGATTTGGATTGGTTTGAAATAAAGGAGGAAGACCCGTTCCAAACTGCCTATTAATTATTTGATTTAATTACACAATATTACACGGCACTGCACTTTTAAAAAGTCGATGATATTTTAGTTTAGAAATATGTAACAAATAGGTCCAACACCAAATTATGAAATTTAAATGCAAAGCACTTGCCTTTCCCAGAAATAATTCCATACTAGTGAATTATTTATCTACGTGTTACTTCTCAGTAAGGTATTCAATTTAGGGAAGAGTTCAAAAGTCAGGGATTAACTATACACAATTCAAAAATCGGGTTTTAAGTTTGACTAATGCAAAAATCAGGTTTTTAAAAATTAATTAAATATATTTATTAATTAAATATAATAAAATCATAATTATATAATTAATGGTCACATATACATAATTATAGGTCACAGGTCACATATTTTAAAATTAATTGATCACAGATTATTTCGAGGTCACAGATTTTTTTTAAGTCACATATTATTGAATTTTTAGGTCAGAGTTGAGTAATTGGTCACAAATTACCAAATATTTGGTTACAGATTATCAAACATTTGGTCACAGACTACCGCCGCTACCACTATGACTACTTTCGACCACCTTCACCACGCCGCCCCCGCCACAACACCACTAACACTTGGTCACAGATCGATATAATTGGTCACATACACCCAAATACCCATCCCCCAATCCCAATACACCACAAACACTTGGTCACAAATCGACCAAATAGTTGGTCACAGACCACAACACCACCACAACCATCGCTACAACAATAACAAAAAAACGACCGCAACCACAATTCCACCACAATTTTCGATATAAACCCAGAATAAAAATCGAAATTTATTTTTGCCTGAAATTTGAGATAAGATCTTCCTGAGATAATAGTGGCGTTCCGTTTCATCAGACTTCGGCCTTGATACTGTACTAGTGTGATCTCCATTGATGATTTTTTTTAGAAGTTCTCGCATGCACTGATGAACTGGTGTATATTAATAGTTGTCCTTGAACGTTTGCGATTTCCTATAAAGTTACATACTTATTCGGTGAAGCCTTTGCTTCAATTGGTTGGTTTGATTGGTTTTGCTTCGATGATGAGCTGCTCCGTTTAAATACTAAGGGCTCATCATCCTCGTCCATATCATCCATCAAAAACCCTGACGACGATTAGCGCTCCTTCTGGTCGGAGGGGATGGGTTTGTATAGAGAGAGAGAATGGAGGAGGCGACGGGTCGCATCTGCAGCAGCAGCACCTTGCTTTATCGACGATCGCCTGTCGGGGTTGGTAATATGGTGGTGACGGCGACACAAGAGAGGAGATCGACGAGAGGGAGGAGAGGTAGAGAGAGAATGGGTTTGGGGGAAATGAGGTGGGGGAGGGGATTGATAAATTAGGGTTTTAATATAGCACCTGATTTTTGCAAAAATAAACTTCAAACCTGATTTTTTAAAAATTATACCTGATTTTTAAAAAGGTCAAAGTAAACCCCTGATCTTATGTAATTTTCCCTTCAATTTAATATAATGATATTATTGATGTTGCTGAACACAAGATAGACATTAAGTGTGCATGAACGAACAATTTGGTCTCGAGCCATGGAAGCAAATGGATAAAAGAGAATGCCCCCTTACTACCTCGACTCATGCATCCACTGCAATTGTAGGCGGCCCATTGAGATAGAGACTGGGAGGCCACCATCGAGTGAGCGAATGTCTATGCAATTGGAAGATTCGTACGACTTTTTTAATTCCTATTTGGTACAAATTAAAATTTAGATTTTAATTTAAGTCAAAGTTTATAATTAATTTTAATCACATATTTCATACGATCCATAATTTTTCAACCGCACATTTCATCAACTTTTATCAAAATCTATTGAAAGTCTGATTTTAATCCCCACTAAACAAGACTTAAATCTTTACCACAATTTTCGCAGGATATCACTGCAACCCTAGGACACACTTGTCCCATGTATGCTTAACAACTACCTTATTGACACATTATCATATGTTGAAATCGATATAAATGAAGGTGGGTCATATTCAAGGTAAATAACGATTCTATGGATATTTCTACTTAACTCATTTGATATACACTTTTTGCTCTTCTTAAGAACTGTTTACCCGTTCTTACAGAGGAGTGGGGCCTGACTAGAGCAAACGAAATCGACCGACACTGTTTATATAAAATGAGTCAGTGATATGACTAATTAATTATAAAAGTATTAAAATTTATAATATCCAAAACCATAGTCCATTTTGAGATTTTTTTTTTTTAATCATGGTAGTAGATAATTTAACGTTGGTGGTACTCAATCAAATTGTGCATTTGTGCATTGCACGTTTTCTTGTCTCGCATCCCATATGGCTATGCTCCCCTATTTCATGCATTTTGTCTTTCAGTTTTCATTCCTTTGCTTTCCATGTGGCTGTCAATTACATAAAAGTATCAAGATATTTAGTTCAATTATACACAGGACAAATTTTCACATCAAGATATTTAGTTGAATTTTCAGGCCGAACATATTCCCTCATTATTTGGATTTTGGAGTTTAAATATCTAATATTAAAAGCATGGATCTGAAAAGCAAATTCAAAATATAAAGTGAAGATAATTACCAGTATGAATGCAGTACACATCATGCGAATCAAACTCAAAAAGGATAAAGTCGCTGATTCAAATAATTTTTCTACAGTTTTCTGTCCTCATCAAAGGTCAAATTTGTAAACATTTCTTCGTTAATCAAGAATTCCGGGGAACATAATGGCTAATCAATTATTTTTCTCTCTTTTCTTCCCGTTACTTCAAACCTTTACACAGATTAGTTTAACGTGATAATTCTCATGTTAATAATCCCTTCTTCACTAGAAAAAGGAAAGGGCTGAGCAATTGTGAAGCCGTAATAAAGGCAATGGCAGTTGGTATGGTCCCAAAGTTATAATTAAACCCAAAATTTGTAGGTAAGGCTGATCACAAAATAATGATATGATGGACAGTCCACAATGGCTCAAGTCATTGTATGCTGGCAAGATGTAGTAATTATTTGTACCACCCATTTAGGATTCAAGAGGACCCCTTTTACAAAGTAAGCATGCAAAAAGAAAAGCGACATACCCTAATTATGGTAATAATGCATCTCTCTTTCTCCCTCCTCCTCTCCTCCACACATACACAAACAAAGAGAGAGAGGTGAAAGATAGAAAAACATAGAAGAGGTAAGATAGACGATTGATTAAATCTAACATAGATACAGTTGGAATCAAAACGACCCTCTAGAGAGTCCATCATTTGCAATCCATGGAGAAGAGTATCAAGTTGGCCGCTGCCAATAGTTTGATGCATTCTCTCTCTTCAACCCTTGGTGCTAAAATGCGCCAAAAGAAAATGAAGGAATATTCATTTATTCTTTTATATTAATTTAAATTTTTAAATGAAGTCATTAAATATGTCATTGATGTAATAAATTTTAGAGAGAGAGAGAGAACTTGACTGTTGACTGGATTTTAAAGCTTAAATTGCGGGAAAAGGAGCATAGTCACACAGGTGGGGTATCAACTATCAACCGGCAATATAAGATATCAAGTGAATGGGTCCAATTTGTAAGATTACACATCAAAGGAAATGCACATGGATATATCTGTATACAGATTGCAGACCACATCCAAAACAATGGAAATACTGTAAAATAATGGCTAAACAACAAATTCTACTCAAAATACAAACATTCTTGCATTGCTAACTGTTATGTCAAACTATTATGGTCAATTCATTGCAGAAAAGGCCTAATTACGAGTCAACTAGGAACAGCCTAACATGGAATTTATAGGTAAATTGAGACTAGAGGCACAGATCCAGGATTGGCGTATCACGGAGAAAACATCCTTGTGATGGGAGCTGCTGCCTTGTACTGCTTTTCTTAAAATTACAAACGACTTTGCTTTTGCTGGTCAATTTTGATCGCTAAATAGTTGAAAATCTCCAAGCAACATAACAATATGCAATCAATACATACGAGCAAAGCCCTTGAGTTGGTAAACTTTCGTGAAAATTAGATCACTTAAGCCATGTACATACAATAATCTAGTCATGGTTCTATTAATTTATCTTTAATCAGCACAGCTTCTAACTCTCGACATATATTCTCATATGTAGCTATGTTATTGATTTTAGTATGACGTCGCATTAATTTTAGCATTTTAATTTTGGTTACGTTCACCAATACTTCGACCTATATAGCATAGTAAATACAATCACTGTTGGGTAAAACTGATTTTTAACTTTACGGGCCAACAAAATGGTGGTCTGTTAATTGTGGAAGACATGTAACTTGAAAAGATTAAAATTAGTTTTAGGTACTGGTCCGATTTCTGATGTTTTCAGACCTAATAAGAATTGGTCCAGATTATTAAGCCCCTGAAAAAGAAAGCCTAATTCTTGAGACTGTTATCTTATTATTCAAGGTTTTTTGCATCTACTTGTCCCAACGCATTAAGCCCCTGTTTGGCAACCATTATTCTCAAACTCTTTTTGTTATATACTCATTTTCAATCACACGTTCACACAATAAAATATTCTGCACGCAAATCAAATTTTTTTCCTAACTTTTAACAACACATTTTCTTATAAATTACTATTCAAAACTCTTTTTTCTCAAAACAATAGTTGTCAAACATGGACTAAATGTTTGTACCATTTCCGGTTCATGTCCTTGAACGGTTGAATCGACATTAATTTGTGAAACTGCAATCCGGTTGCTTTTCAAATCAAGTCAAGGTCTATTTTGTTGTGCGCTCATAATTATATGAGCACTCGCCCTTTACAAGAAAGGAGTTCTACCCAATACGATGCTAAATAAAGATATGAAGATGAATACTTCCAATAGAAGAATAGGAACATTCTTTGGGGTGGCTTATGTTAAATTATTTTGAATATAGGTAGATCCACATTAAAAATAAGCTACACGTTTGTTGCTTATCTTTAAGATAAGCCACCCCAAACATCCTCAAGTGTATAGACATGCGGATGTCATTTTTGAAAAAAATAGTAGATTACAATGATCTTATAATTGTATCCTATGTCGGTAAGATAAGTTTCGAGTCGTGGATTTAAAACACAAAGGGCCAAGCTTCCAATGGAGTACAAAGTCAATTCTCTTCCATGTGTAGGTAAGAGTGGTCTCCATTTTAAATGGAAAAACTTGCTACACAGTTAGGATACCATAAACCATACACAAGTAGGACGTGGGGTAGGGGGACAAAAGGCACTGAATTGCATCAACACCCCATGTTGATGCGGCCTAAAGAAAACATCATCCCACTTACTGAAAACAAATAACCAAAATCCTAAAATATCCCAACCCCACCACCAAAAAATTGATGATGTAACAAAATAAAATTAACAAACTTTTAATCATTTTCTGCAGTTAAGGCATTTTTTTATTATTATTTTGGGTCTACTTAATTGGAGGCAGGTGAAGTATTTCATTGTATGAAACAATAGTGGAATAAAATATTTAAGAGGCTCAAGGAAAAAAATGATTGAAGCAATTAAAAATAACTGGAATTTCATGACAAGATATGAATTTTAATGGTGACACTTTGCACTTTGCAATCAACCTAAGGAGCAGGACTATTAAAACATTGAAAAGCATAACCCAAACTCCATTTCTAGATTACAAATGAGGTTTACCGATCCTGAAGAACAGCAGACATGATTCGCCAAAGACCAAATAGTAAACTGAGAGGGCAGCGAGCAACTTGAATAACTGCAATGCCGTCTCTTCAATAACCATAATCTATAAGCCATTAATTGCTGTTTCAACATGCAGAGAATTTCCATTTTCCATGATCTTGCCATTGCTCTGAGTCTTTGGCCTCTGAAAAGCATGCAACTGTATATTAGAAAACGCTACACCATAGGCTAATAACAGCCAAGTGGGTAAAATACAAAGAAAAACGGTGATGAATATTAGTACCCTTTCAGCCGAATCTCCAGAATTTCCATTCAAAAGTTTGTGATTCTCTTCCTTCGCCCAGCCATCCTTGGTGAACGGGAGTAATGGACCCAAATTAGAGCGATCAGGCAATTCTACACGACATAGAAACATTGTCAGAGGTGGTGTGTCCAACAACAGCAAATATCGGACATCCAAAGAATAAGCAAACACTAACCTGGTAATGTTTTCTCGATAAAGAACACAACTAAGTTAACAGTATACCTGAAACATAGTCAAGTATTGGAAATATATTAGACAACTTTTACAAATTCCAAAATAAAATATTGCGGATAATTTAGCCCCCGTTTGGCCCCCATTAAAATTATAATCCAATTTTCTCTCTCTTCTTATCAACCGAACATTCTCCAATAAAATAATATTACATGTAAACTCAAGATTTTTTCTTCTTTTTTAACCACACGTTCTTCAAAAAAAATACTATTCCAAAAATTATAATATCAAATAACGAGGCCAAACGGGGGCTTAATGTATTTACCATGCCACAACAACATCAACTGTGTAGTGTTTGCGGGATGCGACAATCAACAAGCTCTGAATCACAACGGTTAACCAAGCACACTGTTTGATGAACCTGCCATACCACATCAAGAATTTTATTGAAACTTCCAACAAACATAAAACCAGATAGAGTAGCGCTGATTTATATTGAATTTCCCTTTTTCTTTACAAAAAACAATAACTTCATGTAAATTACACAATTTGGGGAAGGATGAGTTTTTCCTCACAATATAAACCTCCAAAAATGGGAGCTCTTCTCACCACCTATGTTCCCGTGATTTACATTCAAACATAGTCCAACTTTAAACACCTTGGACATTGATATGTGTTATTAAGCACGCCAAATTTCAAACACGTCAACCTCTAGTAAATAGTATATTCTTAAAACATTGCGAATGTCCCCATCTTAAATTGTCTCAATATGACCAATTAAATTGTCCCCATCCAGAATGCAGCTCCAGAGGAAAGAATGGTTGTGGAAAACCCGAAGTTTCAGAAATTTGGATTTCCTTGGAAAAGATTTTTCCAAAAAAAAAAATGTCTACCACGGCAAAAGTTTTAAGAACCTCCAATTTACTCCATATATTTAGTTAAAAAGTTAAAATAGATCAATTTATAGCACAGTGTCACCAAAGAATTTCAACTTACTTAAATGCCTTTATTGGTAAAAATCCACTGAGAAATCTTCGATAATTTTTTAGTTTTCTATATAGAACACCAAAAACTTACAGCCTTAACGCAATCTGTATTTCGATTTGAATATAATTAGTTTGAGTTAGTTAGAAATAATAGGGGAAAAAAATGACTACTGATATTCTTCCTCTTCCACCCATAGACATGCCCACACTTGGATGTGTGGTTTGAGCTGTGGAGAGAGAGGAGAGTAGCTAGGGTGAGGCATTGGGACGTTGGTGTAAATATAACAATTTACTTGGCCATTATTTTGAAGCATCCTAAAACCAAAATGATGCCATTAAATTGAAACAAAAGAAGCATTAGGTTTACATCCCAACCTTAACCCTGCCAATAGTCAAAAGTGTATAAAATATGATATCGTTCAACTAATTACCTCCGTGTGCCATATTTGTGATACGTCCGCACAAAGACTAGGGAGAAAATCATGTGAGATGAAAATATTAAATCTCCACATCCATAAAGCACACCACGAACTGCAAATTCATAAAAATACAGATGAGCAACAAAAATGAAAAATATAAATTAGAAAGCTAGAATGGAACTTTATGCAACCCTGACTTACATTTAATTAAGAAGAATTCTACAGCATTGTCAGGAAGAGGCAGCCTGGCAAGCTTTGAGCCCTATAGTGTAAACAAATTTCACGATTTAAATTTTACAGCTTACAAGAAAGATTAAAGAGAGAAGTTAGAGCAAATAATTGCATCTTACGTCTGGGACAAATGCCAAACAAAATGCAAGATCAGAACAGATTTTGATTATTTTTACCTCACGACAATGATAGTTAGGACCAGGAAGTTGAGTAGAATAGAAAGTTATGATCCGAAGAAATTGACAAGCCTGCGGTGAAGTACAAAGAGGAAACCATTATGATGACAAGATTAAAAGACTTCTATTGTTTCCAACAAAAGAGTTATCAAAATTGCGATGATTCCACAAACATTCATCTTGGAAGCAAAGGGGGTAAATGATTTTCTATTGTTTCACTTACAACTAAACACGCCAGGACCCTGCACCATATTAGGACGGTATAAATTTTCTTGCTCTTGAAGATGAATGGGTGGAAAGTCCACTGCACCAAAGCATAAACCAAAATCAATATATGAAGGAAAACTTGAAAGAACAACAATTGGAGGAAGTAAATGTTAAAACCAGAAAATGAGAAAACTTACCAAGACAAATGATAGAAAGACGAATGTAAATACAGTTTCACTGATGTAAGCTTTGTCTTGTCCAAGCTCCTATGATAGTTCCAGAAGTTTGAGATGAGTAAAGCCGGAAACCGAGTAGGCATCTCATCAGTAGTAATATCCAATGAAAATACATAAATATATAATTCTCACCGGAAGTAGAAAGAAGCCAACATCCTGAAGTATCGGTCCTGGCCTATGAAAATAATGAATTCCTCGAGCAGCTAGTCCATGTATGTACTGAATAAAGAAGATAAAGATAGATTTCACATCTTATGAATTTCAAACCAACTATAACAGGGAAGAAAAGCAAAGAAAAATAAGCAAAATTAAGTTGCCGGAACACTTGTAATCTGTTAAACTTAAATGGAATGGAGAATAAATATTTCCTTTATTATCTTTGGCCAGATGACACCAGATTAGGTCTATCACAAGAAAGCCCCATTACTTTGCTTAATGATGTTGCAATAAAAGCACAATTATGAATTATTCAAAGACTAATTTGTAAAGCACATCATGTTCACGTCACTCAAATCAGAAAGTAGTTAATTGAAGTCGAATTTAATGACAAGAACAATCTGGAAATAGCTACAGCTTACCCACTAAGCAACGTAACAAAGGCTATTTGATTCACAGAAAACACATCAGAAGACAATCTTAAGGTCTTCCACCAGATTATCATCATCATAAAACTCATAAGAACGATATTTCATCATGTCGAAAAATAGGTGGAGATCAATATACATATGTACACAAACCTGACAAATGAGACCCCCTAGAATATACTTCCAATTTTCTGCGAGAAGGTTGATTTCGGTAGTAATTTCCGCACAAAATCTCTTCCACAACTACTCATCAACAAAAAGACAACAAAAAATCAATAAAACACCCCCAAAAGTAGTATTAATCAAACTAACAAATAAATAAAAATAAGAAAAATCGCTGAGAGAAAGTGCAGAGGAAAAACGAACCTTTGAAGCCTCGCGACCGATGTAAAGCGACATCTCTTCTATGAATATAACAGACAACAATAGTGCCATATTACTGTACAACAACCTTCATTTTCTGTAAAGAAGAACTCTCTATTCTTCTCAAATTTCACTCGTTAATTAATCAGGATTCAAACTAAATAATTCCGGTCAATTAACTATCCCAAGATCCGTCAGAGTAAACCTAGTTGCCAAGTCGAGGATCTTCCAATAATAATAATAATAATAAAAAGAATCGATGCTCACAATAATTCTTTGAAAAATCGAAGTTATATTGTAAATCAATCTGAACAAGAAACTTTTTAAAGGAATCTCTCTCTCTCTCTCTCGAAACCGGGGCTGCTGCTTATTTTCTCTTCGTTGGTCTCTCTCTCTCGCTCGCTAAATATATACCAGCGTTGTTTGATTTGTCTCCTACGTACGATAACGCGCGAGTTGAACACGGAGAAACAGTTGAGACTGAGCCGGCTATTTCACGGAAATTGAAAATTCTCCTTTTCCCAAAAGGAATGAAAAATCAAATGAGGGAGCGAAAATGAGCTGGAATAATTAATTTGGCTTAGTCAGCGCCATGACACTACTCTAATGAAATCAAATACTATTAATAATATTCTGAATCAAATTTCAAATAACTTTGATCCGTTTTGAAATCTATAATACCTCTACAAGTTTAAATTGTATTTATTTTATAAATTTCCCTTTTTCTTTTCAATTACACAGTACATTTTTATCTTGTCAAAATTTTAATTATTAATTTGAAAATTGTGTCAAATACTGATAATTATTATTTAGAGGAAAAAAAAGTCTCCGCGAGAAATAGTTGACTTCAAGTTCACCTACCTCACGCTATGTGGACTGCGTCCAAATTTATTTTCCTGTAATATCTCAAATTCGTTGCCAATAATTTCGATAAAGGAATTACCCTATTTTAAAACATATTTTGATTCTTTTGTTTGGGTGGATATGGCCCTGAAATAATTTGGGAAAATTATAATATTAATCCTCAATTTATTTTTCAGAATAGTAAGTTAGCCTCGTCCAAAGACAAAAAAAATATCAAACCTTCGCCTAATAATCACGTGATTTGTGTTGTTTTGACCCAAATTTGTTATATTATGAAAAAGAAAATAGAATTCTTGTTTGAGAACAAAATGAAAAGAAAAGGATCAAAAAAATAAATATTACGGTGTTAGAATAAGGAAACTTGTCAAAAAAGTTCGAGTGTTTGCATTGACAAGAATTGTGCTTGACATTAAGATAATGTATATTCAGACGGAAAATTATGTGCATCTAGAATTGTGTGAATTTAGAGTGTGTTTGGTAGGGATTTTTGGGGGAAGAATTGATTTTTGAATAGTGATATGATGGGAAATGTGTGGTTGAAAAGGAAGAAAAAAGTATTGATGTGATGGAAAATATTATTTTATTGAAAAATGTGTGGTAAATTGATTGAGAATTGATTTTCAAAATCAGGACCAAACAGGCTCTTAAAGAGACTAGGAAAAATAACTGTATTAACTTGTGTGTTTTGAACGTTAATTGTTCTAACTTTGTGTATTGAAAATTTGTAAGGGTGAAGAAATATTGTGTAAGATTTTTGTCTATGTTGAAAAATTATTTTCCAATACGTTGTCCTAATAACATATGTTAATTCAAATTTCTAGATATCGACCCAAATTAGAAAAACAAAATCCAACTTCGTAAAGCTGAACTGAGAACTAACTCTGGTTAGAAATCAAATTGTTAATTGAACAATAGGTTAGGGACCAATATTGCAGTTTTCCTTTTAATTTTGTCTGGAAATTAGTAGAGCACTTTGGCGGGATCGAAAGTCACGAGGGTGATGGCTCGAAGCTCGAGAAGTTTTATTTTAAGGGGAGGTTGTAAAAGTAAAACGTTAGTTGCAGTCCTTTTTTGAAATTTGAAAATTTTGGAACCTTTGAATCTATCCACAGCAACAAACAATACCAACTACGAGACAAACTATAGCATAATCTTCAACCAGATGGGTCCACGAGGAATTATCAACTTCGAGAACCGTTTTAACGTTAAGAAAAATGCTAGTTGTACATTAGGGGGTACATAAGGGTGTCCATAATGGACACACGGCACCTTCCCATTNATCTATCCACAGCAACAAACAATACCAACTACTAGACAAACTATAGCATAATCTTCAACCAGATGGGTCCACGAGGAATTATCAACTTCGAGAACCGTTTTAACGTTAATTTACTTTGCCCCCATGTGCTTCTTTCAAACATATTCACTTTTAGCATGTCTGTCCCAGCATTTTGTATTTTTGTATGGGTAACTCGTTTTTAAGCCACTGTCTTGTAGAAACGTGTCAATGATAAAAATCTCGGGTTAATACCCTAAATAGTTACCAAACTTTACCAAAAGTTCCCAAGAGGTCACTGAACTTCAATTGTTCCCTAAATAGTCACTGAACTTTGCAATAAGTTCTTAGAAGGTCACTGAACTTCGTTAATACCTTAAATAGTCACCGAACTTTGCCAAAACTTTCCTAGATAGTCACTCAACTTTGCAAAAAATTCCTAATT
>CAIGRT010137794.1:0-10718 GCA_903798405.1 Fraxinus platypoda
AATGTAGCCCAAACAGGGGCTTAATGTTGGCTTTCACTAGGAATTTTAATTGGATTTTGATCCAAACCAAACAGGTGCTAAATGTATTGTCAGTCACTGAATTTTCAACAAACGTGCAACCGTGTTCTTATCTTTTATTTTGAGCAATTAGGTCAACCGACTTTGATTTGTGTTCAATAGTGATTACCGTTAGTCTAACTAACGTGATGCACTGAAGTGGATGTTAAAACTAACATAAGGATGAACCACTTAAATACACTTTTAAAAAACGCTCAAACAAAAAAATCACATTTTTCAGCATATTAAAATGAAGACTTCAAGGGAGAAAAAATATTTTTAATCGTTTTTCATTCTTCATACACGTTAATGTCCACATTAGCCATTAGCGTATCATGTTACTTAAGAGTTAAGACCAATGACAATAGATGGAGTGGCCACAGTGGCATGAAAAAAAATCAAAGCTAAGTGACTTAATAGCTCAAAATTAAAGATGAATGACTCGATTACACGTTCATTGAAAGTTTAGAGACTGACAATGCATCTAGGAAATAAATAAATACAAAGGCTAACCTAATTAACATATAGGAAATAATAAAAAGCATAAATCAACTCTTCTATTCATTTTTATTCTCATTTTTCTATTCATTTTTAATGACACGTTTTTCAATAAAATAATATTTTTCGTCGCATCAATAATTTTTCGTCTTTATCAACCCCACGTGGCCACGTTATCCATCAATCTTCTTCTAGAATACATTCTTCCCAAATAATACAGTTCAAACACACCGTATTTTTCAAACGGAGTTCTTTTTTTCAAAATTTCCTTCTTCTCTGGCCTTTTCCCTCAGTTGGATCCCGCAATCAGAACAGTATTTCTCAATTCTGAACTCTTAGGGTTGAAGCATTGACGCACCAGTTTTCCTCAGGTACGTTTCTGGAAACTGTGGTAAAATAGCACTTGAAGATGTGGAAACTTATTGGTCAAGATGTTCAAATAAAAGATTTATGAAAAGTTGGGCAGTATGAAATTAGGGCTTCGGAATTATAATAAAACTAATCTGGTGCTATTGACAGTTAGGGCGATTATTAGTTACGGTAATAAAGCACAAGCTTTTTATTTATTTTTTGGTGAAAAAAAAAAAGATTTTTATTTTTATTTTTATGTTAATCTTTTTTTATTAGAACACCATTTACTTGCATTTGGACAAACTTGATGTACGTGAGAGGTTGCGGGTTAATACTTAGGGTAGGATTCGCTAATACTAATGAAAGAACTCAGACCAATTGTTGTAGGGTTTTTTCCTCTTGCTAGGAAACTTAAAATTTACTTATGTAGCATAATGCCACTCGTAAGGGGAGTTTGACTTTGTTCTGCATGGATAGTAATTATAGGGGAGGAGAAAAGGGAGTTAAATAATGAGTGCGGCTATTGGAAAATTGTACAAAACTATATAGACTCCCAGAATAGGGGGCTTGCGTAAGAGTTCTGTTGGATGTACATGGGTATTTGGGTTTAAGAAATATTATGTGATTGTCTTGATTTTTTATGTAGTAAAGTTTCTTCTGTTTTGGAGTTCTCCATATATTGTTATTTTTTTTCTCGATTGTCGTAACTCCATATTTTTTCAATGTTTTTCTTGACATTTCTTGGAGGATCTTGAGGGGTGAATCTGGAAATAATTCCAGATTCCCAACAATTATAAGGGTGACAGAAAGGTGAGACTATAATTTAGGACAAGGAGTAACAAATATTTTTGCACTTCTTCTTGCAGGCTGCGATTGCCACAAAATTGTAGCATGAGATATTGATTCCTAGTCACCAGTAGTTCAACCGGTGTAGTAAAGACAATGGATCAACTTCTAGATGACTTATTTTGCAAAAGGTAATTCTCTTTAGAAATTAGAACCAATATGTTTGACTTCTTCCGTCAACTTGATCCTTCATTCTTTATTTGCTACTGAAATATCCTTTTATGATACTGATTTCAGCTTCATTTAATGTTTATCAGGGGATCAACAAGGGAAAGAGCACTGTCTTTGATAACTGAGGACTTTACCATCAACTATCGCCATCAGTTTTCCCAAAAGAAGTAATCAACTCATTCCTTCGAAATAATTTACCTTCTCCTTCTCCAACGTCACTAGCTTTTAGATCTGACTCATTTCCTCAAGGGAAAATTTAAATGATTTAATATCCTGTAGGCACCAGTGGAATTAGAGAGTATTTGCACATAAAACCAAATGATAACCTAAAACATAAGGAAAAGAACTAGCTGATTTAATGGTGTAAAATGTAATCTGTCTCCAGTTAGAGGTTCTAACATCAGATTCTAGATTCTTCTGTAATACAGGTGTTCTTCATAAAAGCTATTTAATAGTTTCACAAACTATTCTAATTGGTTACACTGGCGTAGAATTTGTATTTAATTGCTGATCCCACTTCCTACAGGAACTGTCTTGGCTAGTTATATACAAATATGAAATATCCATCGTAGTTAGGTGGAAGATAATTCTGTGTGTATAAATGACATTTGTCTCTTCACTGTGGCTAATTTCTTGCAGTTTTGCTACTTTACTGTACCGATTCTTATATTCCTTCAAGAAGGGGTCTTCCAAAGAGATTGCTTTAGCTTCTCATGCACTCGGTTAGTTTAGCACTTCTATGCAAGATTTTAATCTTTTGTATCTTTTTGTTTTATCCATTGCATTCTGCTTATAATGACTTCTATTGTTACATGTACAGGATTGCTGGCTGTCACAATAGGTTGTGGGGATGATGCTCATGAACTTTACAATGAGTCACTTCCCTTGATCTCAAAAGCTCTCAAATCCGGGACTGAATCTTCATTGTTATCTGTATGTATGTTACTTGGTAATTGGTTTCTAAATGCTGCAGCTTTTTGGTCAATCTTTTTGGTTCTCAAACTTATGTATTAGACAAATTCAATTCTACTTTCTTACTATCTCCTTTCTTTCATGTTCTTTTGGGGTAGGGATGGACTGTAACTGATTTTGTATGTTGTATGTAGATCATTGACTGTTTGGCTATTGTGACGTTTGTTGGCGGAAGTAATTTTCAGGAGACAGAAACATCCATGCAGATGTTATGGCAATTCATTCACCTAGAATCCGATGATAATGTATGTACATAATTTGTTGTCCTTTCTATGACTTATGTTTTGACTCTGTATATCCTGGCAATGACGCATCAATGGCAGATATATGATAAAGAATCCCCATCTATTAAACTGAGGCCCAATAGATAGGGGGTGAAATCTAAACATGAGTTTATGCACTCAGTGATATATTAGGTTTGTGGAATCCGACAACTAAAATTTTAAGTTTAGTCAATTGTGTCTTAACTTCTAGTGTTTTTCAAAAATAGTGTTTTCCGCAGTTGCCAATTGCTTGTAGCCTTTTTTTCCTCTTCCTTTTCTTTGTTTTCTATCTCTTTGCATTTGTTGTTTTAACTGACTGAAACTCTAAAAGTTAGTCCAAGACAACCGAAGGGGAAAAAAAGAAGCAAAACCTGACTGATACAACATATCCAATTATGTTGCTCGTTTATTTCTCTGTTTTGTTACCTTTATGTTTATTCATTAAATGATGCAATCTTGGCTATTTAATTCTTAAATGCCACAATGAAACTCAACATTGCCTAGAACTTGCAAACATCGTTATTCTATTCGTTGCTTTAGATCTTCAATAAATCTAGCAACAAACAGAATGGAATGGCAGAGAGGGGTTCATGTAACTTCCCCGAATATATTGGCAAAAAGACTTAGTTTGTTGTTGTTGATTACATTCTAATATGTTCTTGATTAAATGAATCAAAATTGGAGCTAACTTACTGGAATTGTACAGATTGCAGAACCGAAACAGTGGTATTTCTATTTTTATATATGCAAACTGCATGGGTGTTTGTATTTCTGGTGCTGAATGATGAATTATATTGAATTACTATATACGCTGAATGCAATTACTGATAAATGGCCAGCTTTTGGGAGGCTGCCTCTCTCCCCATTTTCATCGCCTAATTTCTGCCTAAAAGAATACAGAACTCCCTCCCCCTATTTTTTAGTTAGAAGCCTGAACATTTATTCTAATAATTCCCCATAATATCCCTCTCCTACTTTTAAGAAATATTCCTGTACCTGTTGGGGCCTATCACGTTCATACCATTTTTTTATTTTTGTTTCTTATCTTACTGATATGAAGTCAAAATTATGTGGTTCTCCTTTTCCTAGGTTGTAGCAAAGAAACATTCATCAACTGTTCTTTCTGCTGCTATTTCTGCTTGGTCAATTCTTCTCACAACCGTCGATGGCTGGAACATTAATTACAACTACTGGAAAGGGTAAGTAGAACCTCATGAATAGTTATCCAGCATCAGCTGTACTATTGGCTCTAGGTTTAGAGATTCAATGGATGTTTATTGTGAAAATTGTGTAATAGCTTTTCCATGCTGCTCATGCATTCAAGAAATCCAGTTTATTGCTAATTATTAACTGCTTAGTTTAGGATTAAAACTCACTCTAGAATAAACAGTTTTTCGCATTAATTTTTTCCAGAGGAATTTCTGTCTTTCTGGATCTTCTACAAGTGGACGAGCCATCTGTTTGTATTGCGGCTGGTGAAGCACTAGCTTTAATATGTGAAGTTGGTTTTCTTGAGAAATCTGTCTTTGATACCCACAGTGCTGATATTGGTACAGATGAAAAGGAAAATGTCTTGTTAAAACAATATTCGTCTATGAAAGAGTTACAAGAAAAAGTATCCAGACATGTCAGGAGTCATTTTCAACAAACTGTCAATAAGAGTTCAGCCAGTAATTCTCTCAATGAACGACACAAATTTTGTAGGGATCTTTTGAATGTCCTAGAGGTATTTCTTTATCTTGTTTTAAAGTTATTGACGAACAATTCTCCTCGATAAACTGAATATATATCATCTGATTTTTAGGATGGCTGTTTTTGTAAGACTACATTGAAGATTGGTAAACAGAGTTTAGAGATAAATTCATGGTCCCAGTTGCTGCAGGTATTTTTCTCTCTCGTGATGTTGTTAATGGTCCCTGTTTGATATTTTTATTCTAACTTTATTCTGTGTATTTTTGCAGGTTAACTTTCTGAAACATTTTTTAAGACGCGGATTTGTGAAACACATGCTGGTTGGTTTTTTCCTCCTTACTAGTCCTTTTGTCTTGGAAATAATCTGTTGTTTTCGAATTAGAATAATGCTGTTTACTTAACCATAGGAAAATGAGTTTCTTCATGATGTTTTCAACTTCACGCCGAGAAAATCAACTTCAGGGAATGAACTTTATGTATCTGAAAGAGAAGAGGTCTATTTCATTTCTTATTTTCCTTCTCTTTTTGCTTTATAAGTGGATCTCCAGATAATTACTAGAACCCAGCATTTTCTACACATTTTTTATGTCTAAATTTTGTTTGATTTAGGTCATTATTAAGATTTTTGTGCCTGAACTCAGAACAAGAGATGATGAAGATTTTCCTGAGGTAAATTTTCTAAGCTTATTTGAAGGTCTACATCGTGGTCTTTACTCTTCAAACTCGTGTCCAAATTTTAAAAATGGTGCAATTATTTTTTCTAATTTACAGTATTTGTTGTATAAAGCAACGATCATTTGTCTTTGACTCTTTGCCTTTTCCCTTCTCTTGGAGAAAATGGAGTAACATTTCAGTTGTGGTCTTTGAGATGGTACTTTGTTTGACACTTTTTTGTTGCAATGCAGAAAATTCGTAGGGCACCCAGCTCTGCTTTCCGCAAGGCAAAGACTCAAATATTAAACAAGCAGCGTGTCGCAAAAGGTACCTGTACCTTATCATGATGTTCTCTTCAAAAAATACTGTCTGTTTATAGCAATAATCAAATTTCCTCCTCCAGTATTGTCGTAAATTTTTTGAGCTCGTTTTTACATGATCAGGTAAAGAGCTTTGGCCATCCCATGATTAATATTGGGAATGTAGCAGCAGCAATGACTGTGTAGTAGTTTCATTTTCTTTATATGGGACATGTTATGTCGACTCTTCATAAGGAAACATTATGGTAGGCATTGATAGAGTAGATTATTGTAGGTAGTTATAATTTTCCTATTTTGATAATCATTTGTAACCCGAAAAATGGGGTCATTTACTTAGTAATTATTTAAAAAATACATTAGAGTTATACAAATGCTCTATTCTTCGCCATCTTGCTTATATTTAATCTATAAATTCCAACAAAATTTAGCTTTTTTTTTTCTTTTTTTTTTTTGTGTCTCTTCGACTATTATTACCATCCTACCTTGTCATTTTCGTCCTCTTGGTGATAAATCAGTTGGAAGTGTTCATTTTTTTTTTTTTTTTTGGCTCCTGGAAGTATTAATGTCACGTTGAAATGTATATAATTAGTTTTGAATAATTGCTGCATGAAAAATTACATGATGAATGTTGGACAGAAAATACACTTTCAATTCTCCTTGCTATTTTGGTCAAGAGGAGAAAGTTGGTAGCAAGTGGATAAGCAGATCATAAAGAACTGAACTTAAAAAAGGATCTCCTCCTCTATGATGGATTCAGAGTTTAGTCCAACATAGACATGACCTTTCTAGATAAACTGCTACAGGCAGAATGTCATTTGCTAGTTTTTTGGATCTTGCTACATGTATATCAATGTTGACATAAATGTTTACTTAATGCTACATGATACTTTATTATTTGCTAATTTAAAACACAGTTAGCTTTTTTATCCAATCATTGCCCTTCAAATCATCTTCTCGCACTGCTTCTGAACGTTGCCTTTTGTACAACTAGCATAATTCGTTTTAGAATTCATTACTAGAGGAGATAGTCCACTTTCAGCCTAAATGTTATTAGTTCGACCTACATTACACTTAAACATAGATCTGCACCTCTAAACCCGATGATAGTACCTAGAATCTTCGAACTGTGTTGGTTGAACCAACATGCATTCCTTCAGAAGCCACTTGCCGGTGATGGGCAGCTAATAGTTTCTTGAGTGAACCAAGCCGCAAATGAGATTAATGAGCACGAGGCACAGGACAAGAACATCTCTAATCGTGATGTAAAATATATCTAAATTGTGATTTAGATCTCCAAAGTTACCGGAAACATCTCCAATGGAGATATGCAAATTAAATTTTTGGGCAAAGCCGGGATAAAATGGGTATTTAGATCTTTTCATTGGAGTAAAATTTGAATTTAGATATACTGAAATGTAAAAGAGGATGCAAAAGTAATTTTGAAGATATTAATTTATACTCAATTTTACACTCTACAATTGAAAATGCTGACTTATTTACTGTGGTCTTTTTATGTATTTCCGTCTCTGTTTATATTTGATTTGTTTTTGAAAGCTGGAATTTCCACTTAGCAAAGAACGTCTGAAACTCACTGTCCTGAATTATAATTTCTTTTCAATTTCTTATTTCCATAATCAAAATCAAATAAAAAGAAATTAATTGCAAATTTCACTTAAAAACTTCAGAAAATGAAATCGCGCCTCAGCTTTATAATTTTGATCATAACTTGTGCTGCGAGTGAAATTGGTTAAATCGTGCACACGATTAGGTGGAGTTACGTATAGGAAAATTTACAAAACACACCCTATAAATTAATTTTATTATCTCATTCATCTATTTCCCCATAAATTAATATTCGCTTGAATCTTCGCATAGCATCTATATTATTCTCTTATGAATTCCAATAATTTGGCCCCCATCATTTGAAATTTTAATGGTTGGAAGTCTTTTTTTGAAAAAAAATATGGCTAAAAAAGAATTATTTTTTTGAGATTACGTGTAATGTTATTTTATTGGAGAATGTGTGGTTGACAACAAGAGAGAAAAATGAATTATTAATTTTAATGTGGGCCAAACAGGTGCTAAGTTACCCTAACTTAAATTGAGTTGGAATTGATTTTTAGCTACAAAATGACAATTAATATAAAAATTTATTTTAATTGTTTTTTTAATTCATTGAAGAAAAAATATTAATGAGAAGATAACAATTAAGAATTTTTATTTGTTTTTTACAGTGTTGAAAGAGTCACATGAAATATTATATATATATATATATATATATTTAACATTTTATTAACTTACTGAAATTAATTTTTAATTTTTTATTAATTTTGATATAGTTTAGGAAGATCATAATTAATTTTACACCACAAAAAAAATCCTTCAAAGAAAAAAAAATAACGAAAAATCAATAATTAGTAAATAGCATACAAATTATTACACAAGGTAAAATATAGGGTGTGATTTGTTATTTGAGTTAAAGGTAATATTGTGTATTCATCTATTTATAATGTCATATTTGAAAATTCAAAGTTATTTGAGTTAAAGGTAATATTGTCCATTCATCTATGTACAATGTCATGTTTGCAAATTCTTCAACAAATGGTGTTTATTTGTAATAACGGTTGTGTTACATGTACATAATGATTTACATAATGATGATATGGTAAGATATGATTGAGTCAGAATTTCTTCGACCAAAAACAAAAAATTCTTCAATCTCCTTTTGATATCTTATCCGTATATAAACTATTATGTAACTTTATTATGTACAAGTAACATTATTCATATCTTACCACATAATGCATATGTAAACCATTATATAAAATTTCTTCAATCAAATAATAATAAGTCATCAATCTCTTTTTGACACATTATCTGTATGTAAACCATTATGTAAAATTTCTTCAATAAAATAAAAAATAAAAAAAATTTCAATCTCCTTTTGATATCTCATCTGTATATAAATCAGTATATAACTCCATTATGTACAAGTAATATTATTTTTTTATAAATTCTCCTTTCATGTATGTATAATACTGGGCATGCATGTAGAATATTATTAAGTAAAAGCAATTACCAATAACCAAATAATTCTTAAAGGTTGTATGTAAGGACTCATCATAATAAAGGCCAATATATTTTGGAAATGTGAATTTCTATTCAAATCCAATTGAGATTTAAATTAAATTTTTACTAATCAATGGATATGCTTTTAGACCTACAAACTATGATGGACCAAAATTTCTAGGATGTTAGCCTATTTGTTTCAGACACGTTTCGAAAAAAATTCAAAAAAGGTTTCCTATTTCTTATGGAAACTTCTAGTAAACTTTAACTAAAGAACTTGACTTATTTACATGCTGAAAACAAAAAAATAACTTAATTATGGGCACTGACCAAAGAAGTTAACAGTAGATTATACCTTTAACTTATCAATTATTTTTTGCCGATTTGTTGCTAAAATATCTGTATTAAATCCGAAACTCCCGGCAGATGACCAGTGGCTCAAAGAAACACGACTGAATATGCGTTAGAAAGGTTAATCCCTCTCCTACGACAACAAAAAAATGTGGCCGAACTTTCAACCGTCTACTTACATAGAACAATATCGACCGTCCATCCTATCGATTCCCATTTTCTTTCCAATGTTCAATTGGAATAAATAATTTCTTCCATCTGATTTAGAAATTGAGCAACCAACAATCAAGAACCATTGCATTATTTCAAACTTTGATTGGGGAGGATACCCAGGTAAATAGTTCATTTTAATTATATATTTTGAATATTTAGAATAGTTCTCGTGTTTGTACATTAATGTGAATTATTTGATACAATTTTTGATATATTTAAATTAGCATTCAAAATTCCTTGTACATGATGAAACTTTAGTTAGTTTAGATTGGTGGTGTGTTTTTATTATTAATTAAAATTATTTTTTTAATAAAGTTTAAATATTTAATTTGTTTCCTAATTCTGGCTAGATTTGATGATCTCAACAATCTACGAAATCCATTTGAGTTTAAAAAAAAAAAATGAAACAGCGAATTAAAAATACCCAGCAACAGTTGATACTGTATAAAGTATTGCATTATCAATCATATAAGGTATTAAGAACTTATTATCGATATGAATTTATTATATATAATATAAATAAATTGAAAAATGCACCTGCTGGAGTAGCTCAGTTGGTTAGAGCGTGTGGCTGTTAACCACAAGGTCGAAGGTTCAAGCCCTTCCTCTAGCGTTTTTTTTAATTTTTTTTGGCTATTTGTAGAAGTCTCCGAATTTTTCATTTAGACTAATTAATGAACAAGAATTAGGATGTGTTTGATTATATGCATGAAAATTATTAATTAAATATGTTTGATTTGTTTAATTTTCAATTTAGAAAATATTATATTTGTCCGTCTTTTATTGATGAGTAGATGAGAGAGAGGGAGTAGATGAGAAAGAAAGAGAGTGGATTGTCTGAAAAATTAAAATCTACCCCCCTAAAAAATGTTTTCATTGTTTTCAAGAAAAATATCATCACGTGACCAACTTTTAAAAAATATTTTTCTGAAAAAAATGTCAATCAAACCAGTGGCAAATCCAGAAATTTTGTTCAGCTAAGGTGGTCGACATCGTCAACTGCTGTAATAACGATATCTTTTACACGAGATAGAGGGAGAGAGGGATGACTACAGGAAGAATAATATAAAAAATTATCACCCAAATCACAGTACTAAATCTATAAATCACCTATCAATATATATAAATCACAAATCACCAATTTGATACAATCTTTCAATTGAAAAATGCCTCAATTGATTAAAAAACAAAATACACAGAATTGAGCCCATCAAATTAACCAATTGATTTTTTTTCCACTTATCCTAATTCCCTAAACAAA
>CAIGRT010137799.1:0-17863 GCA_903798405.1 Fraxinus platypoda
AAACAAGATATACGTCAGCATGATTGTCGGCTGAGTTATTATTTGTGGAGAGCAAAACAAATGTCCATATCCAAGTCATCAATCAAGAAGGAAGAGACTTGGCACAGAATAATTAGTTGACTTCTAACTGTCATTGTCCAAAAAGTTTCAAACTGTCATCAATTACTTTATAAGCATAATCACCTAACATGACAACATTCCTTACATAATAAAGGTTAAAAATTGCCCCTTATTAAATTCACAGAAATTATTTTATTAATCAAATTGTAATTAAGTATTTTTTGATAAAAACAATGCATTATCTTCTTATGATGTTTCAAAAACAAACTTGATACCAGAAAAAATTAGACGGTATCGCTAAAGAAAGATTACATTATCCATACTGATGTCATGTTGAGTCATGCCTTATATAACATACTAATCATAAGTTAGAATGAATGAGTAAAAGTTTTATAAGTCAAAGCATACATTATTACCAAGTTGATATGCAATTCAAATATCATTACAAAAGTTCAAGGCTCAAACAGGCAATCCAAACAAATTTCCTATTAATGTTTCCTTCAAGAGACGACATAATACGTGTTAACAAGACAATAACCAAGATATAAAAAAGTGCGTTCAGAAAATTGAAAAGTACATTTTTTAAGTACTTATTTAAACGTCTTGTTATGTTACATACTATCAAAATAATCGGAAAGGCAATAACCAAGATAATCCACACCTACAAAAATTACGTAAAATAATGGTGTGAAGAAAAAATTAAAAGAGCACATTTATAACATTCAAAAGGTGCATTTTTAAATACTTATTCGAACGTCTTATTACATTATATGTTGTCAAAAGTAATTTTAAGCATAATCAAACATCAATTCCACCGAGACACAGATATTTTCCACCCCAATCTTATTCCATGGAAGAATCTTGACCACTTGATCATATATACACAAGACGAAAACTAAAAATGAAAAAAGAAATAACAAATAATCAAACCATTTGACCCAAAATTTCTACTTGACTAATACACCCTTGACAAATCAATCTCCATTTCAAAGACAACCGTATAAAAAAATTAAATAGAAAGGGTATTCCGTCAACAAAAAGATGGAAATCGGCTACACCTCTGTGAAAGAAAAATTCTGCAATCGTCCTTAGGAACAATCGTAGGGACATAAGCAATTTCATCACAGCCGTCAGTTCTATCCCTTTTGAAATCAACCAAAGTGGCAAACATTGCAATAAACAACATCAAATGGTTGATGGCGTACCTCTGGCCCACACATTGGTGGGACCCAGCTCCAAATGCCAGAAAGTTCTTTTTATAAACCCGGTCCTCCCGCCTCTCCTCCATGAACCTATCCGGATCGAACTGCTCCGGTTCAGTGAACCCTTGGAAAGAAGAGTCAAAAACCGAAGGAAAAACAATAGTCCCCTTGGGAATAACATAATTCTCCGTCAGTCGGAAATCCACTCCAGCAATGTGTGGCACCATAGTCGCCGGAGCTCGGATTCTCACCACCTCACGCGCCACCGCCTCTATGTACTTCATCTCCCTAAGCTGCTCTGCCGCTATCACGGTGTCGGATTCTGGTACCCAGTATTGCGCCACCTCTTCCCTCACTCTCTCTAAAACTTCAGGGTGTGAATCCAAGAAAGCCACCGCCCACAGTAAAGATGCAGTTGATGCATCTTGTGATGCAAACAAGAAATCAAATATATGGCCTCCAATTTCTTTATATGTCAATTCAAATGCGTTATTGCTTGTTTCGCTCAATTCCCTTAAATGTTCCTGCATCCAAAAATCAATCATACAACTGGGTTCTTCTCCATTCTTCATTTTCTTCTCACTTTCTTCAACACAACCTGCAAGTGTCTCCACCAATCTCTCTACAGCAAGCCTCGCATTTCTAAACGCAAAACCCGGTAAATCAATCGGTAGCTTCATCAACCCGACATTGAAATAATTGTAGTCTACGTTGAACCGCTCACGCGCCACCGAGCTCAAGTAAGGCCCGACAAAAACTGTTTGGGAGGTCTCCAAATTCATGTCCCGGCAGAGGATACGAAGTGGAATAGACCCAGATGATTCATTTCCAGTTTTCTGGCACCAGGATTTAAGGTGATTGAGGATAATCCGCTGCTGGATATTCGTATACGTTTGAAGGGCTCTTGGCGTGAAATTGGGCGCTATACGACGACGTAAATCCTTGTGTTCTTGTCCGAACATATAGATTAAATTATGCTCACCGAAGAGTTTTTTCCCAAAGGGATGGCCGACGAGATGAAAGGCGTCAGGCCGGACATTCACGAAGATTTTGTGGGAAAGATCGGCGGAGTATATGTAGAGAATGTAGCGGCAGATGATGTAGTTTGCGGAGATGCCAAGGGGAGTTGACTTAGCATACGAGGATTGCATGTCCCAGAATTTGGTCGGATTTTTTACTAAGGAAATGGCGTTGCCTATGAATGGAAAAACCAGTTTTGGTCCTGGGAGAAACCGCTTTTTCTTGAGGTAAGAAATCTGTTCAAGAAGAAGAATAAGAGCAAGAAATGAAACAAGATAAGGAATGCATTGCGATATAAAGGACCATACAGACTCCATTTTTGCTTCGTTTTAGTGAAGAATTTTGGGTTATATATAACAGTGGAGGAAGGTCAAAATGGAGATGATGGTCTAATTCAATCTAAGGAAATGGAATCTGATTCTTGCGGCGTCGTAGAATGTGTAGAAACTTTGGTAAAAGACGAAAAAGGAGACCAAATCTGAATTTATTTTCAGAATTCAGATGATTTGCAGTGTTCAAAATAGATGGCAGCGTGTCTGAATTTTAAAGACAAGTAACGTGTCTAATTATGTGCCTAATCTGGTATTGGGTTCTTTGGGTTGGCACTTGGCAAGGAGGAAGGTGGTGAAAAACGAGGGACAATTGTTAGTTTTGAACAGCTTTCAAAAGCAAACTTTATTTCAGGAAGAAAAAAAGAAATGACTTTTGGAAATTCATTTTAAACGAATCTTTACTTTCTTCTGAAAAATTAATAAAAGTCTTCATTCACTTGTTCTTATTGCATCGAACTAGGATAGGGGTGTGACCCTAAGGAGAAGTAGCCGGCTACCCGCAATCCGTAGCAGCTAATGTGATGAGAAGAAAGGGACCACCCTCTTCTTTGCTAGCGCGGATCTATAGATAGGACGGGTAAAGTTGGTAAAAACTAAAAAGTGGACTTTTAAACCAAATTCTAATTAAAACATGTTCGTATTTTTCTATAAAATAATATTAGACGTAAATTCAAAATTTTTCCTCATTTTTTAACCACGCATTCTTCAGAAAAATACTATTCCAAAAATTATAATCTCAAATAATGAGGGCCAAAAACATAGACTTAATATTTGTTTCGCAAAATTTATCAATCATTTACAGGTAGTCAATAGTAAATTTTATTGTACCTACAAATAATATGAACTTATTTACAATTTATTTTTGTTTATTTATAAATTAAATCGTTTATAAATCCTTTCGGAATGGAGGCTTAGAAATATAACGGGATCATGCAAAGATTAAAAAAAGAAGAAGAATTTTGTTGATGGGATACAGTGAACTTATAAAAATGAAAAAAAAATATTTAATTCTTGTTGAAGCATACATAGGGTCATTAATCAAAAAAATTTGGGCCATGAGCAACCAAACAAGTGAGACAAGACATTGGATTCGAATTAATATTAGGAATTTAAGACATAAAATTTGACTTTACTAATGAAATTATGCTACTTATTTCAAAAAAAATTACGTTAGCTATGGCTACCACCACCAACTCCACTTAGTGGTGGTAATGGACCGAGCCGGCTTGGCTCGGTCCATCTACCCATGAGCTCAGCTCGGCTCGTCACTTTGACGAGCCGAGCTCAAGCTCGTGCTCAAGGGTCGAGCTCAGCTCAGCTCAGCCCCGCCTGGCCCACGAGCTCGTGAGCCGAGCCCAGCCCATGAGCTCGTGTTTTTTTCCCTTCTTTTTAAATTTTTAATTTTTTTTCTTAAAATTTATTACGAGCCCACAAGCCTAAAAATTTTTTTAGCCTCGGCTCACCCACGAGCCGTTCGCGAGCTCGACGAGCCGAGCCTTACTCGGTTCGTGCTCGGGCTCGTTAAAATGACGAGCCCGAGCCGCCCACGAGCCGAGCCGTTCTGATCGTTTGCCACCACTAACTCCACTCCAGTCTAATAATCGACATTTGGAAACCTACAAACAAATTCATAAAGTTCCGTAATCTCTTTGACTTTAGTAAGATTTAAATGATTGCTTACAAGATTCAAATTCCACAAACGTGCATGTTCAAAGATACTTCAAAGTTTGCTTTACCGTCATTAAAGGCAGATCATTTATAGATGAGGTAGGATATCACTATCATCAAATGCGTACTTCTGGACTACAAGATTTGTTCATAAGGATAAATCTATTTGTTCATAAATACGTCATCCATCGCCCGAACTTGGAAAATCCTACGCCGCTCATATTTAACCCGTGATCCAGAAATCTTCTATTCATAAAACGACAGAAAAAAAAAAAAGTTCAATTACTAGTGAGCATTAACCATCAAAATCACATGAACACATATCTGTATCCATTAATTACCTTCTGATCAAAACAATAACACAGCTTATAATATCCGCAAAAAGAGGAATGGAATGAAATGCGAGCAGGTACCCGCCAATTTTTTTTTCGAAAGAAACCCTAGATGAGTAAAACATCTATAATTCGTCGTACTCCTAGTATGAGATCGCATTTTCGATTCCTAAATTGAAACCATTATCAATTTAGGATTATAATATTTTGCGTGTGCTGTGTATGTCTACAGTGTGAGATTCTGTGGGTGTAATTGACGAATTTCATTTCTGAGAGGGAATGACACATATCTGACTACGAAATATACGAAAATATTAACACGCCTGTAGGCTGTTTCCAACGGAAAAATAAAATAAAAAATTTGGTCTTTCAGGAAGTTGAATAGCATATCCTGTAGGGTAGTTTTAAGTCCTTTTCACTAATATAATTTTTCAAAATCACTTTCTCAAATTTATTTTCGAGTACATATCCTTTCTGCAAAATAAATTTACACCTAAAATCATAACTTTACATTTCAAAGTTTTTTGATTTTACGCAATGACAAGTCATTTCATAATCTCTTTGCCTTTTAGCCAAGAATTTTGTTATTTGTATATCGGGGTTGACATCCCCTCACAATAGAGGAGGGCCCACAACCAATAAAAAAATCGTGAACCCCCTATTGTGAGGGGGATTGTACAGAGCATAGCTAAACCCTTCAGCCAAAGAAAAAATAAATGTCATACATAATTTAACACTGCTTCAACCAAAAATTTAACAATTATCATGTGCAATACCATATAAGCATACCCAATGTCGTGAAGGCAATTAGCATGATTCTTTATTTCAAAATTCTTTCTTTTTTCATACTCATTTTCAACTACACATTCACGCAATAAAATATTTTATACGTAAATTTAAAATTTTTCTCTACTTTTTAATCACATTCTTCAAAAAATCACTATTCAAAACATCATTTTCCCCTAATATCTCTTTATAATGGCATCAAACAGTGACAGTTTTATTTCTTGACAAATCAAACCAACCTTTAAATGCCCAGACTACATTACATTGAAACTCGATAATGTTACATTTTTTTGGTCCACAATATCATAATATTACAACCCGAGACGGGTTCATTTGCAAATCCACGCAACAATGTTGAAATCCCTCAAATACAGAACTGAAGTAACAGAACACACTGTCAACTGAATAACCTCGACGTGATATTGTAGACCTCGTAAATATATTTACTTTGCCACCAACAGGTAGCTAGTGAAACGGCTCTCTTACGTTCAGCAAAGCTTATTTGAGAAGTACGTCTGTAGCTACTTTTCAATGAAGCAACTTTAAAGCTTAGTCAAACATGGATGATCAATTGGAAGCCAGTGGTCGGCCTCTCCCCAAAGTAAATCCTCTGGTGCCATCAGGCATTCTTGGGCCTGGAGGCGGCTTTGAAGGCTCAATACCATGACTTGAAGCATGTGTTCCATGGCCTGAAAATATATATTTTTTTTGAAAAAAGGTCCATAGAAGACAAATAAATTAAGATACCATTGAACAAAAGAAAGAAAATATACTAGTAACTTCTACAATACCATGTTCATTTGTGCCGTAAAGTTTTTGTCTCCTTCCACGCCCTCTGTTTCGACCTTTATTCCCATCTTTCTCTTTAGGTAAATGTGCCCCATTTTTCTCCTTCGCGAAATGCTCCACGTCCTAATATGCATAAAAACAGCAAACTTTTTTACATATTCGACACACTTTTGCTATGCAGTCTGCAGAGGGCATCAAGCCTGCACTCACGAGCTCGTGAATATTTCAGTTATACCAAGTTTTCTATAATTTCTTAACAGGAATCATTTTCTTATTTCGCTACTTCATCCAATAGTTTTTTTTTTGGAAAATAATACTAATCAAGCAGAACCTTGTTCAGCAAAAACCACTAATATTACTGTAAAAACTTGTGTAACTGAACCAAATGTAATTTACCGAGGATGAACGAAGAAAATAGCTTTCTACAAGATTTAATATGCACCTCGTCGTCAAGTGAATCGTTGTGATGCTCACTTGAATAGAGATTCTCCTCATTCCCTACTGCGTCAGACAACTGAATGTTGTTACTCTTCTCGGGCTCTGATTCCCTCCAAACTTTCTTCTTCTGTCCAGGCTTGCTCTAATAGGTCAAAAGAAAAACTAATATTAGTATTGCCAACACAATGTGTGTACATACATATGCTTCCATCGCCAAAAGGGAAAGGGAGGTAATAGGAGCAATTACCGTTTTCTTAAGCAGCTTGACCCTCAATCCGAATCTCCAATCTTGTTCATTATTTAAAGTGACCACCTAAATCAAATTAGCATCGTTAACATGCCAATGTAATAAAATTTTCATTAGAATGTCACAAGTCACTAGCACTATAATAAGGGTTTTGCTTCGCACTCACAGCTTTCTCAGCAGCCTCCACAGTGTCATACTCCACAAGAGCATGTAACTACATGTCGAAACCAGGAGATACTAATGGGTCAACAGATATTTATTGAAAATTTAAGATAATAATTCTAGATGGTAAAAACCTTTCAAGCCAGACAAGCATCTATCTACGTAACTATTTCTCCATGCAAGTGTATTCAGTTCGCAACTCTCTGAGTTGTATGTGTTTATGTGCCTTTTATTTTACTTACTCAAAAATGTAGGTAGCACTTAATGCATCAGCTATTGTAACTATAAACATTTTTATAAAGACAGCTTCTACAGTGGGAGGGCACAGAGATGGTATCCATCTTAAGCCTTTTTCCATAAGCTCTAAATAACAACACATCTGAAGTTTGTACTAGTTGGAGCCAGTTTGGGAACTGGAGTTACTTTAATTGAGATTAAGAGCGGACCCAATCTCATCCTACATCGAATTCCCTTTTTGATTATAAATAAATTTAAAAAGGAAAACTTATTTACCGTACCTTCCCACTCAGCAGCTTCTCTGCAATTGTGCACTTTTTGGGCTCCCTTGTAGCATGTGGGTCACGGATGGTAATATGCTTTATGCTAAAAATTTGGAAGAAGAAGAACTGTTACATGGCCAACCAGGGAAGAAGTAACATGGACACAGCATAAATGAAAGATAAGGGGAAGATGCATACTTTCCAGCTTCACCAAACATTCGATGAAGGTTCTCTACTGAATGATCCTCAGGCAAATTCTCCACCAAAACAGTGCACAGCTAGAAGACAGATCAAGACTTAATATCTTCTAAAACTACATGTCAGATTAAAGCTATCATGTTTCATTTCACGCTAAAATATTACCATAGGATCCTTGACCTCAGCTAATGGAAGAGGATGAAGACGCTTCACCAATTTCCCATTGGAACTAACTACCTGCAGTCAGCAGGGGCACACTGACTAGTAATAGGAATTTTGGACAAAATGAAATGATGGCTATGGCAAAAGAAGACCATTCGAGAAACTAATTAAACTAGGTAACATTAAGACAATTATCAAGAGTATCATACTTTTTAAGAAATTTGGTCATTAAGAATGCTGTTACAAAGTAAAGTTCCAGAAAAACTAAGTCACTTACAAGATGCTCGGATTCACTGAGGGCTGCCACTATCAATGATATGTCACTTGTGAGCTTCTTCATCTTTCTAAAAGAAGCAATAACTCCAACAGGAACTGGAAGACAGCAAACTTTTTTTTAGAGATGAGAGTAGCTATAAACCTCAATTTCTAACATGCACAATAATATATTGCCAGGAAAAGGAAAAGTGGACGAAAAGAAGGGGCGCGAGGTAGAGAAAGAGAGATCCTGGATAGTCACTATTTGGTGAATTATGTTAAAGCTTCTACTCTTTTAAATGGGCAAAAACTACAAATTTCACTGTGAGCACCACCACTTCAATAACATCTGTGAACGTGGGGAGATTGACTAGTTCACTTGAAGAATAAGCTAAATATTGAGGACAATCAGCTTCAAGCCTTCACACATGGCATGCCAGAAATTTGAGCCAAGTCATCTAGGTTCTGTACTATGCCGTGAAATTCCATTTATTATCCTAAATAGATAATCATGCAAATATACAGCATTCCGTTTGCGTCCCCGATAAGTGGTTCGTTGGAATACATAGTAATCTCACACCAAAGAAAATAGTATGCAGTAACAGTTTAAGCTTTTTCTCTAATCAATTTTTACAGATGATAACTTCCCAGATTTCAGAGTACCAACTTCAGCATTCCAATTAGTTAGTTTACCACATTTGGAAACAAAAATTAGATGCAATTTGTAATGATTTAGAATTACCACTTCCCAGTAACACTGGGTAACAGAAGTAACATTGGAAAATGGTAAATTTAATCTATAAAAGAAAAATAACTAGAACTCACCAAACCCTTCAGCATTTTTTGTCACACACTTCATCAAAAACTTGTCATTTGGAAGATTTTCATCACTAAAATAATATTCTACCTGCAAATTGAAAAAGATTTCAAAAGCATATTTTGATTAACAGATGCACTCAATATTGCTAGAATTAAACTGCAAATGAACCCCATTAAACCCTAAATCATTTCCTTTCCTCACCAATCAGCAAATACCGTGAAAAATCACATGTAAACGTCCAGCTATTATATAGGACAAAACTTTTTGAACAGAAAACAAAACACTCTAGGGCCCAACATGCCTCTTACTTTAAAATTGAAAGCAAAAATCAAGGGAAGCTTATACGAAACCATCTCTGGTCCTAATGTACCTAACCACCAGATAAAGATAAATAAGTGCCTACAAAACTTTTAAACATGACATGAAAAAAATAGTACAAAATGGACGCTAGTCTCATACTAAACCAATCAAACTCCAAATATCGGAATTTTCAACTTCATAACTAAACAAATTGCTTAGCTTAATACCCTATTAACAACTCAAAAATTAAACATTCGCCCTCCACCAATTCAAAACCCTCCTAGAAATGAAAGTCATATGCGCAATAATCATGAGTCATCCTCAACATGCAAGACTTCAAGAACTTGCAGCACAATAAATCAAAATTTAGATACTGCAAAGTAAGTTTCTATAGTCTTCAAAGCATTGAGATTCACAATTGATTATAGAGTATTATTATGGATGATTTTCATTCTTAATAAAATCAACAACTACTTATAATAAAATCAACAGTCTAAAATTTCAGTAACAATTTAAAGTAATAATCAATTTTTTTGATGCTGTATATAAGTTCCTAAAGTTTTGAAAACATCGAGAATCAAATATTACTAATAAAACCTACTACAAATCAGCAATTTTTAAATAAACCCTACTCCAAATCAGCAACTGCTAAAATAACTAAATCAACCGCCCAATTTTTCAGTAACATTTTAAAGTCAAAATCTACGCAATAAAGCAAATTTAAACTGTAAAATAAAAAACCTGCCTGCTTGATGATCTTGTTCCGAAGATCATCAGATAGCACGGAAGCCTGAGGTAGATCGGGCGGCTGGGGGAAGTGAGATTCAGCAAGTTCCGGAGATCCGACCGGTGAGAAATCGGGTTCATGATCATGATCGTTATCAAGATCATGATCGTGATCGTGATCGTACGGTGGTGATGAAGAGGTGGGAATTAGGGCTTGTTCCATTAGCAGGAGAGAGGAGAGAGAAGGGAATGATCTCTCGAAGGAAAAAAATTTTATGTAGGGACAAATTTATACAGCCTGAGCTCAAAGCCAAACCAGACTATTTTCGGTTACGGAATCGAGAGAAGTCTATTATAGTCAATTGTAGAGGAAATTTCTTTTCTGGTCTTTTATTTAGTTCTGGCTCCATTTCTTAAATAAAAAAATATAATATAATTTATCAAACTCAACTAAAAATTTAATTTGATTAAAACCAAACATGGGCTTACTTTTTCCCTTTGGATAATTAGCACATAATATTTTTATCTTTCAATATTATTGTAGAAGACGTTCTTACCTTTCATTTTTTGACATTTTTACCATGAACTACACATTTAATTGAGCAAATCATTCTTTTAAATCTATTTTCATTCAATTTCTCAATAAAAAATTTGTGAAATGACGAATATACCCTCTTATTTAAATTTAAAAAAAAAAAGAAAATTAGAGAAAAATAATTTTTCTTATTTTTTAATAATTTATTTGGGACCCGTTTGCATTTTTTAAAAAAATTTAGGACTATGATTGGAATTAGTTGTTTCTTTTTCTTTTTTATTTTATTTAAATGAAAGGGTATATTCATCGTTTCACAGTTTTTAATTGAAAAAATTGATGAAAAATACCTTTGAGCAATGAAAAATGAAAATAAAGGTGAAAATGTCAAAAAATGAAAGGTAACGACGTTTTCCACAATAATAGTAAAAGATAAGGACGCTATACACTAACTACCCTTTTCCGTTTTTCTCTCTTTTGAACTATCAAATTTTCAATTATAACCGAATTGAGTGTTTTTGGATGTTTCCCCGATTCCTCAACCTTCCTACAAGCATTTTTTGGTGTTTAAACCCTTGTAGGAGCCCCATTTTGAGAGGGGAAAAAAAAAAAAGAATTTTTGAATAGTGATTTTTGGAGAATGTGTGGTTAAAAATAAAGAATTTTTTTTTATTTACATGTAATATTGGTTTATTAGAGAATAGGTGGCTGAAAATGATTTTGAAAAAATAATTTTTTGATAAAATGGAGCTCAAACAAGGCTAAAATTTAAATATAAAAAACTGCGAATGTGTGAATAGTAAGTAAATAATAATTATGAGTATAATGTATAATAAAAGTACATTTGATTGGTTGAAATTATAATAATTTGGCCAAACATGCACTATATATTACTTTACCCACAGTTTTAATAAAACTGCTAGCCTTGAATTTCTTGGTCTAGAAACTAAAATTTGACATTTTAGTCTCATTATTTTCATAATACATTTTTCTCCTATTTTTAATCACACATTTTTCAATAAAATAATATTAAGTGTAAATCCAAAAATTTTCCTTATTTTTTAACCCCGAAAGAGATGTACAAAAGCTAAACATTATTAAAAAGAAAAGAAAAATCAAAATTTTCCAAAAGTTTGTATAAGATGGCGTAACACGGGGTAAGAGAACACCGAAAGACGTGTGCAAAAGCTTGAAGTATTCTTGACAAGAAAATGTGAAGCCAAATCTTCTTTAGTAGCACAAGTGTGCACGACACTTCAAAAAAAAAAAAAGAAAGAACATTGAAGTTGCAGAAGCTAAAGAAAGTACTGGAACAATAATCCAATGGAAAATTTGAGTTAATGGTCCCTAATCTATGGGGTTCTACACAAAAGCTCCCTAACTTTCAAATATTGGTATAGACATCCATAACCTTTCGTTTAATGAGCAAAATTGACCCTTTTGGATAGTTTCTATCCAATTTATGGTTTAAAATGTCAAACTTTTGATTAAAAGATCAATATGACCTTACTTTTAGTTAAATAAATAAAATAAGTTCAAGAGAAAATTTAAATAAATATGACAAATATAGAGCATAACTCATCCTACCAACTTGTGCTTCTCCAATGAAGCGTGATTGTTTTAAAAAAATTGTGTCATATAAGCAAAATGAGAAAGAATTTTAAAAAAATCAATTCTAATGCAAGTTGATAGATACGATGATGATGTAGTAGAGAAAAAAATTGGAAATTGAATGACTTTCAATCTGCGTGATATTGATTTTTAATAAATTGACACTCAATTTCAATATTAGTTCCCAATGCATTCTATTGATTATTATTTAGGTTGCTTTCATTTCTCAAAATAATAACAAAGTTGCATTTGAATCTACAAATTTTATTAAGAAGCATGTCTATGAGAACTTTTGAATTTAGACGAAACTATAGAAAATATCTATTTTTCTCCATCATATCATGCTGATGGAATCATTGTCACTTGCATTGGAAATGAGTTTTTAAACACGTTCTATTTCGTTTTGTTTATATGGCACATTTTTTAAGCAATCCACGGTTGCAGTGGATATGGTATTATGGAGGATTATGTGACGGGGATGAGCTGACTTATCTTTTTATTTTATGTTTTTAAAATATTTAAATTTTTAGTTATTTATTTAGCTAAACTAAGAACATTTTAATCTTTATATCAAAAATTTTTAGCCTTTTTAATATGTTGACATTGAATTCAATATTAAATAAGCAATTTCGATAAATAGTAAAAATTCAACAATGTTTCAGTAATAAATTCCAAATAAAGTATACAAGTGAACAAACCATATTTTAAACTTAGTTACCGAACACAAGTAGTGCACATATCTTACTAAATCCAGTGCATTTTAAATTACACATGTAAACAAGCCAAATTTTGAACTTGTTAAATTATGCATTACTTCCATTCCATGTAGTGCATTTTAGTTAAAGTATAGAGATAGCATAAAATAAAAATCAAGAATAAAACTTGAATTGTCAAAAGGAAAACACCAAGAACTCCAATCCTTCCTATAATGCTAGAAAACAAATGCATAATTAATTTAACTACTTGGATTATAGGCAACACAATAATTTTTATTATCAACATTAAACAATAGTAGCGCTAAATTTGGATTAAAGTATAGAATATTTAACCACAAAACCATCACCTCAATTCCCTGAATTTTTTTTAATTTTTTGGTTCAGAGTTATTGAACTTGCCAAAAAAAAAAAAGGTTTGAGCCAACGGTAAATTTTCAGAAACTTTGACGGGGCAGTGGCTCCCTCTTGCCCAACATGGCTCAGCCAGTGGATGAAGTCATTGTTCCATTGCCTCGTCTGTCCATTCTTCTAAGGTGTTAGCACATCCCATGCCTAGTCATAAGCCCCACCCTAGGCGATGATACATACAATAACTGGCGTCAACATCGGAGTGACCAAACCCACAGCCCCACCAAATGTCATAATTTTTGACACCTTGAACAGTGGGTGAAATGAATGATGTGGCACCTACTTGACGGCAGTTTGTAGTCATATCATTAAGCTAGCATGTGAGTTGTTGGGATGAGACTACGTGTCAAACATTTAAGAAGCCTCATTCACAATCCTTAAATTTATAAATACCTAGCCTATGTATCATTTGAAAGGTACTGAGATATATCGAAATCAAACTCCTATATTCTTTTTATTTGTATTTCTCTCACACCCAAATATATTATGCCATTTGATTTGAGTTTCAAAGAGCATACAATCGTTGCACCTCTCATTTGGAGTGACAGTATATGCCTTCTAATGCAGTTGTCCAAATGTGCAGATAATATACACATGAATGAGAGATGGGTTGAAATAGAAATGCGTTGACACCCAAATCTCACCAAATTCGGAAGTCAACAAAAAGTTTTATTTCATCACATTCAATTCAAGTAATGGATGATCAATTAATTTTATAAATTTTACATAGTAGTGGAGTATTCATGGGGTACTCCAGAGGAAGAGAAAAGATTGAGAATGGCAATTTGTATGGGATTAATCCGGAACCAGACACATCGGAAGAGGTCACTGCTCCTGTGTAGCAGCAACCGATGGTTCCATGGCTTTGATGAACTAGGTTAATCCGAAAATAAGTACTAGACCTTTCTACCTCAAAATAAGTGAATATGCCGAGGATGCTTTTGGATACATTAATTAATAAAGATTATGACGAAGCTATAAACTTGTGACATTCAATCATTAATATACACAATCTCCTACAAGTATGAATCAGAAAATGATCATGACACTTCACTCGATATATGATAACAAGGAATAGGGATAGTATGCATGAAGTGTAATCGTTTAATTTATGATTTTACTCTCCGTCTTTAAGTGGGATAAGCTTTTTATTTACTTTTCATGTTATGTTTAAATTTTGTGATTGATAAAACTTGCCTGGTTTATTTAAAAATAAATAAAATATGGAGACTCCATATACCCTTTCAAAGTTAATTTTCCAGACCTTTTTTCAAATACTAATCCTGTATTTAAAGTTCCTGCTATATGTCTCGAGTTTCCCAAGATTAAACATGAATCTACTAAGGAAACTGTTAGCATATGACAAATCAGGTCTAGCTGTGATCATAGAAAGCATCACTGAGCCTATAGCGTTGACATGTGGAATATTCCTCATTTCCCTTGATTCATTTTCAGTTTTAGGTGATTGGGTAGAAGACAGATTCATATGGGCAGCAAGCGGTACATTAACAGACTTAGTATGAATATTACTTCAATTGTTATATGTTTTTTCAATCATATGATTAATTCTTGATTGATATGTTCTTGAGCATGCTTCAGTTTTTTGAACTCCTGCACTGATTGTATAATCTGTGACTGATACAATACTCTTAGTGAAAACGTGATGATCTACACAGATCACAATTTTTTAAATCGGTTTATTGAAACTGTGATGGTAAGTTTGAAGGCGGAACGCCACTATTTCAACTTCCCTATTTTGAGGTTGAGAGAAGTTCAATTTAGATGACCTCACCTCAGTCTGAGTGCTCTCAACATTTTCAGATTCCTTTATACTTTTCAGTCTTGGACTTTGTTTGAGTCCATACATACAGTTCGGTTTAACAAACACTCCCCTGCCAGCACATGAAAATCAAGTCATATTACAACTTAAATCAGACCACAACCTAAACAAGAAATCAAATGAACCGCAAAATGCTCAAAACCAGAATCAACCCTAAAAATCCTGGGGTAATGCCTTTACACCCTGATTGTTCTACTCTCACATCATCTACTACTGGACCGCATAAAGAGCTCATGTCATCAGTTCTTGTGTTGTAATAAACACTGTAGAATGCGACTCGTGTTCTCTGGGCCTTGGCTGTGAAGTTAAGATTAGCTGTCTGAAATGTAGAGTTGGAATCAGGAGTGTAATGGATGTTTTGGGCTTGATCACCAGCGAAGGCCATGATGGCTAGTGGCTGCTTGCAGGAGTCCCCGGCATGGCCTAATGAAAACGTCAATCTGTAAGGTTTATTAGGCTTGGTTTCGACCATTTGCGAGATAATTCCTTCCTTTCCAGAAAGCAATTCAATGGCTCGTTTGCTTCCCGGGACAGAGAAATGGTACGAGTCAATGTAGCGGACGGCTCTGTTTGATTCAACTATCCAACCGGGCAATGAGGACGTCTCTTCATCCAGCTTGGTGGGAAGTAAAACACCAAGTGAAGCATTTCTGAACATCCAAGGGCCTTCTTCGAAATCACCATTAACGACTGCATTATCTGATTATGTTGAAAATATAACTGATTAGCAAGCTAAAATCATTAATGAACTTTCGAGGAAAAACAAAGGAGCTCATAGCTTAACTTTCGAATGATAGGTGCTATCAATGAAGAAAATCATGGAAGAATAAATAACTATTGTACAGCTCATGCTCATCGATCCTGATCGCACACACCTAAGTTTTTGGCTTACGCAAATGGTATTTAAAAAATCTTAGGAGATTGTTGTCTGTTCAATAATAAGAAGGAACTGAACTTTTGAGTAAAAGAATTATCTTTTCAAGTGTAAAAAAAGAACTTAATAAAAATGGCACTACTTCAAACAATTATATGCAAATTTGACAGTAAACAATCGTCTAGCTGATGTGTAAGGTAGAGATGTAACAGTGGGGATATCCACTATTGACTGACTGTAATTTTGATTCACTTGTTGGAGCACATTTGGCTAAGCTTAAGGAAAAAGCAAAACTTCTGTTTTAAGTAGCTTTTTTCCAAACAGTTTGCACGTGTAGTTTACTTTTCAACTTAGATCAATAAAAATAGTTCATTTTAGAAGTTACTTTGTTTCCTCAGAAGTAAATTACGCAAACTTTTTAAGCTTGCCAAACGTGTCTTTAGCACACAAGCATCCAATGCTTCCATGATCCATACAGTGTTGGCCTCACAAATATCTTTCCCTTCTTCCATTAGTTCAACAGCATAGCAAACATGATTTGATTGAAGGATGAATGGTTAAAAGTAAAGTACAGTATTTTAAAGTTCGAAAAACATCCAGAATTCTACTAACCTTTAGCGTTATCGGGTACGAAAAGCTTCTTTATAGCGATATTGTCAATGATGGGTCCACAAGTGGGATCATCCTCCATACCAGGATTTCTAAACACCACCCGCACATTATCCTCCTCTGCCTGAAAGGCCCACGCGTATGAATCCCAGCCCTGAACGCTGTACAGAGTCTGCAGATCAATGTTTTGCGACGCCGGCGGGACCGAAACGTTGAGCGACTCTATTTGGGCGCAAGTTCGAGCTGCGCTGAATGTGATCGAGTACAGTGAGCCCTTTTCGACAGCGATTTCTTGGCTAATTTCGGCGTCGTTATCGAGCCGCACAGCGTGTGCACCCTGCGGCACGATGAGGATCATTCCGCCCTGTTTTTGGCCTGATTCGACCAGTTCGACTGTGCCGTTGGATTTCCAGCTGGGGATTGTTGCCTCGCCCTCGGAAAGTCCGGCTTCTGAGGAGAATCCTCCAGGTGGAGTGGCCTCGAAATCGCCATTGGGAAGTAAACCTGCAAAAATGTTAAGGCGGCAGTGGTGAATACGGGGGAAATTAATTCATTAATCAGCGTGTAAAAGATTTAGCCCTTGTGCCATTATTTGGAGAAAATAAAATTTTGAATGATAATTTTTGAAAGAAAAAAAATTTTGAAATTACATATAAAATATTTACCCAATGTTGAGGTAGAAAGAACATGATCAAAATTATGTAGCCGTGCCTTCAAAACACATTGTGACTCATCAACATGAACGCGCTACCCTAATTTATTGAACTATAAGTTTTTCTTCTCATTTGCTCAAGATAGATGGCAACAGGCAACATGGACTGGTCTAGGCATGTTTTGCATGCCTATATAGTCGAGCATGGCATAGCTCGACTATATAGAAGGGTTAGCGGACTATACAACATATGCAGGGCAGTGCTTTTCCCATGCCAAATCTAAGCAACCTTTTACTTTTTACACCATTAGATAAATAATACATATGAATTAAACGTTAAAGTATGTTAAGTTTCACAAAAAATAATAATAATAATATATGAATGAATGGGGACAAATCCTAGAGAATCCATAAAATTTTCTTGAAGACCCACAAGAAATTTTGTCGCATGAAATGCAGATTCGGGACTAGACGAGAAGCAATGGACCAATAAGACAAGAAGGCCCCCATCCCAACACAGCGTTGAACTACTGTGGGACTGTTGACCCATAAGAAAAGGGACGAAGAATTTTTCAAGGAATTAACATGCACAATATTCAATACAGTTAGATTGTGTTTGATAAG
>CAIGRT010137817.1:0-11762 GCA_903798405.1 Fraxinus platypoda
TACGAATCAGATTATCATGGATCAAGGTATGGTTTTATGTTTTGTTACTTTCTTGGATTTCAACATGGAGTAAGATCTATGGTTATATATATTATAAATTAAGGATTTGATTATTGTTTTGATCAATAATCATATTATGTTTTTCTATCAAGGTACACAGATTGGGCAAGCCATTACAAAGGTGTACAAGTTTTCTTAGTATTCTATCACCTTCCCTTTTCTTTACACATAAGTGCGCAGTTGCCCAGTCATACTACCAACTCCTTAAAAATTGAAAAAAGCAAGATTAGCAGTGAATTACGAGGTTCAACTCAAATTACACCTAGAGAGAGGGGGGTAAATAGTTGTTTAAGCGGAATTAAAACTTAATAATTAATTAGCAACGAGTCACTATTAATTATCTTTAGATGGTTAATCAATTAGTTCAATTATCCTAAGTTGAATTGCCGTAGTTATATGGAAAACAATAAATAACAAACAGATTGATCACGGAGAAACCCCAACTGGGTAAAAACTCTGGACACTTTACCAATCAGAAATCCACTATAAACGAATTTTGAACTTACAGTCCACCGACACGCCTACCACTACTACTTTCTGACCTCCTGACTACAATTCCCACCGCTCTCTTGGATTGTATGCTCCTGCACAAACTCCCAGCTGCAGTTTTCAAAATCCTCATGCATTGTGCGCTCCTACACCAACTCCCGACTTTATGAATTCGTCTATCTCCTGTGGACCAACGAAGAACTTCACGTTCTTCAACAACTAGACCTTCAGTCACCTTCCCTTGATCTTCAGCACTCTGACAGATGTGTAGAAAGTAGCAGTTTGGTCTTTCGATTATGGATTTGATATTTTCACCACTAAGAACAAATTACAGCATGAAGGTTAAAAGCTTACCTGATGAAGAGGATATGGAGGTTATGTGTTTTCTTAATGTTCAACCTGAGATGTGTAGAAAGTAGCAGTTTGGTATTTCGATTATGGATTTGATATTTTCACCACTAAGAACAAATTACAGCATGAAGGTTAAAAGCTTATTTGATGAAGAGGATATGGAGATTATGTGTTTTCTTAATGTTCAACCTTGAAACAATCATTCAAAGGCATGCTGATATTTATACTGTAAGTTAAGGAATGAATGGGCCTGATATTTCGACGAATGGTAATTTTCGTTACGGTTGGCCATTTTGCACGTCGTTAGGGATGGGGAAAACTAGGTCGTGAACACTTCGAAATGGTATTAAGAATGCAATATTTCGATTTCGTTTGACATCCCGTAATAAGCCCAAAAATTGAGACAAGAATAAGAAAAATCGTTTATATATTTTGGAACGACCTACATCGACGAGTGCTAACTTTCTCTACGGTTGGCCGTTTTGTACGTCATTAGGGATGTGGGAAACTAGGTCGTGAACACTTCGAAATGGTATTAAGAATGCAATATTTCGACTTCATTTGACATTTCGTAATAATCTCGAAAATTGACACAAAAATAAGAATAATTGTTTATATATTTTGGAACGATCGCTACGGTTGGCCGTTTCGCAAGTCGTTGGGGATGGGGGAAATTAGGTCGTGAGAACTTTAAAATGGTATTAAGAATATAATATTACGACTTCGTTTGATATCTCGTAATAATCCCAAAAATTAACACATTTATGAGAAAAACTAAAAAGCAAAAACTTGCTTACAAATTGGACAAAGCAACCGACAGCTACTGACACCAATGCCCATTTTCTTTCATTTCTTGGTGCCACATAAGCAATTTCAAATTTCTGTATTTTAGCATGTTTTTAAGCCTAGCTGAGTAGCATTGTCGACAAATAGTGGAGCTTTGTTCATTAGGTTAATGTTTTTCCGTAGTGTAAATTTCAAAAAGTAAAAATTACGTAATTAATAAATTAAAACAATTGAAATATATCATAAAAATCTACTCCTCCACTTCAAAATTCCTAATTTATTTTCCCCCCAATCATTTTAGCTTCGAATTGAACCAAATAGTACTATTATTGAACGCAAATATAATCAGAAATACTTATCCCCTGTTTGGTCCGGATTAAAATCTGATTTTAATCCAAGTCAAAGTCAAACAATCAATATTAACCACATCTTTCATGGGTCCCACAACTTTTCAACCTCGCATTTCAAAAACTTCTATCACAATCTACTAAAAATAATATTTTAATCCCTACCAAACATCCTCTTAATCTTATTGCCTTGACAAGTTACTGCAGTTTAGAGTCCCATTTATACATACTAGAAGACATGAGAAAATGCATCAAATAAATGTGGCTATTACATATTCAAGAAGACTCCTTAAAATACTCAATCAATTATTGAAATACTAGTAGATACTTGACTAAATTAAAGTTCTATAAATGATTCTTGGAAACTTTAGCGATCATATTTTGGTTTATTTTCCAACATTGCCTCACGTAAACCAAATTTGCTTTTCATTCCAAGTCTCGCAAGTTCTTTCATGAAGTTTTGACCTCCAACTGGTTTTGTAAAGACTCTGCTACTTGATCTTCTTCTGCTTTGCAATATTTTACTTGAATTATTCCATCACGAACAAGCTCGCTCAATAAGTGATACCTCATACGAATGTGTTTAATCCCCCATGTATAACTGGTTCCTTTATAATAGAAATCGTTGAATTGTTCTCACACAAAAGAGTTGTAGGAACATACGGTTTGTAGTTTAGATTCTCCAAAATGTCTCGTGACTTACTATTGGTTGTTAAAAGAGCAATAATTGATTGTTTCTTGGAACTCCAATAAATCACTCCACTTCCAATACTAAAGGCATAACTTGACGTACTTTTACTATCATCAACGCTTCTTGCAAGATCGCTATCAGTGTATCCAAATAGAGTAGTTGGAACATTTACTTGATAAAAAAATACAATAATCGACTGCCCCCTTTACATATCGTAAAATTCTTTTAGCAGCTTCCCAATGTTCTGAATATGTTGTTTCTATAAACAAGCTTATTAGACTCACAGTAAACATGATATCAGGCCTTGGCAAGGAACAGCTTTATTATTTTCAAAGGCCAATGATTACCATGTAGTAAAGATAGAGAACCCGTTGGATTGAGTGAGAGAATGGTTGGCTGTGAGGTACATTAGGTTCGTACTAAGATCGTGAACATAGTATTAACAAGCTTTCATTCTCCTTATTTTCATAGTTTCTAGGCCAAAATGCATGGAGTTGAGACATGGTTTGCAAATTTCATCTTAATTTTATTTTTTGTAGAATTTCTCTAGCATATCGCTCTTGAGTAATAAAAATTTCACTTTCTGATTGGTGTACTTCAATGCCCAAAAAATGATGTAATTTTCCAAATCAGTCATATCAAATTCTCTCATCATCAAAGTTTTAAATTCGTCCAACATAGCCAGATTATTTTTTAGTAAAGGCAAGATCATCAACATAAAGACTTACTATAATGAAACTTCCATCAGGACCATTTTTGGTATAGAGAGTATGTTCATGTGAACTTTTCTGAAAACTATTTTTTTTCAAAAAAATGCATTGATTCTACTATACCAAGCTCTTGGTAATTGTTTTAAACCGTGTAAAGCCTTTTTCAATTTGTAAACTTTATGCTATTCTCCCTCGTTCACAAAACCAGGTGATTGTTTAACATAAGTCTCTTCTGGGATACAACCATTCAAAATGCATATTTAATATCCGTTTGTAATAGCTTCCAGTTATTTTGAGCAACTAGAGAAATTATAAGTTGAACAGTGACAAGTCTCGATATCTGGGCGAATATCTCATTGTAGTCTTCTCATTTTCTTTACACATATCCCTTTGTTACAAGCAGAGCTTTGTGTTTATTGAATGTATTGTCAGGATTGAGTTTAGTTGTGAGCACCCACTTTACTCCTATAGGATTCTTGTTTGGTGGTAAATTTGTGAACCCCACGCATTTTCTTTTCAATTGCATCAACTTCTTTCTTCGTGGTTTTTCTCCATTTTTCTTCTTTTATTACTGCATCATATAAAATTGGACCTTGCTTGCTAAAAAATGCAAACAAAATAGCACCTTGTTCATGAGTAGGATTCGTAGTCTCATAGATTTCTTACAATCTTCTGATTCTTGTTCTTAGTAGGTCTTCATCAAATTCTTATCCTCTAGAAGAACTTGGAGGTGAAAGGGATCCACAACTTGGAGATGAAGAATTGTTACAGTTCTTATTTGAAGTGTTATCATCTTCTTGAAAATTTATTGATTGACTGCTCTCATTACCTTCAAAAGTGGCACTTTCATCAAACTTTACTTTTTGGCTTAGAACAGTTATATTTGTCAATGGATGTATAATTTATAACATTTAGACCTTTCACTATATCCAACAAAAATGCATTTCTGAGCTTTATCATCCAGATTAGTCCTTATAGCATCCGGTATATGGGCAAAAGCAAGACTGCCAAAGATTTTTAAGTGTGGAACTGTTGGTTTAGAATCATACTAGGCTTCATGTGGAGTCATGTTATTTAAACTTTTTGAGGGTGACCTGTTGGTCAAATATACTGCACAAGCAGCTACATTTACCCAAAGTTCTCGTGATAGTTATTTTCTTTTAAGCATGCATCTTCTCATTTTCATAATGGTTTATTTTTTCTTTCACGAACTCCATTCTACAGTGAGGAATACCAGACAGTCAGTTCATGTCTTATTCCAAGATCTCTGCACAATTTTTCAAAATCTTTTGAAAGATACTCAGTCCCACGATCAATTCTTAATGTCTTAATAGAAAATCCAGAAAACTTCTCAATTTCAGCTTTAAAATCTTTGAAAGTTTAAAAGCAATAAGATTTTTCTTTAAGAAAATAGGTCCANATAGAAAATCCAGAAAACTTCTCAATTTCAGCTTTAAAATCTTTGAAAGTTTAAAAGCAATAAGATTTTTCTTTAAGAAAATAGGTCCAAAGTTTTCTACTAAAGTCATTAATGAAAGAGATAAAATATATACTACCTCCAATAGATAAAATTAGAATTGGTTCGTACGAGTCTGAATGTATAAATTGTAGTGGTTGTCTAGCTCTCCAAGATGACTTGTGTGGGAATGGACTTCTTTATTGCTTTTCAAGTTAGCAGGCCTCTCCATTGACCTCCAGATCTTTCTCATCCTCTGAAAGTAATAGAACTAGAGACTCCCAAAATTTGGGACTTGAGTGCTTGGTCAAGAAGAGAATGATTTATGTGCTTTACTCGTAGTTCATGATTTTTAAACTATGCAATTAAATTATATAAAGTGTTTCCAAGTCTTTAAATTCCTCAATTGTGGCAACTATGAAATCAAACCTTGATGGTAGACTTCGAAGATTTTTTTCAACAACTTTCTGATCTTGTAAACTTTCGCCATTGAATGACATTTGATATAGTATTGTGGTAACCCTTGTGAAGTAATCAGAAATACTTTCTTCTTCTTCTTCTTCCGTTTCCAATTTGTCAAATTCTAATATGAAGGACTGTAAGCGTACCTTTTTTACTCTCTCTTATCCAAGGTATGCTATCTGCAAAATTTTCCAATTCGTTCAAACAACCTGTCTTTCAATTGCCTAGTAAATATGAAAAGGAGTTTTACTGTCTTTTTCTCTCTTTTCGTTCAAAGCATTTATTTGTGCTTGAGTCAATCCACCTTCAGTCTTTAATTCTTCAAAACCTTCATCAACAATATTTCAAAGCTTGATTGATTTCAACAGAACTTTGATATTGTGACTCAAATAGTCATAATCTTCTCCACTGAAAAGATGAATAAGAGAAACTAGGTTATTTTAATTTGCCATTTGTTAGTGCTCTGATACCAGTTTGAAGGCAAATATAATCAGAAATACTTAATATTATTGCCTTTAAAAGTTACTACATATTTTAGAGTCCCATTCATACATATTAGAAGACAAAGGAAAATGCATCAAATAAATGTGGCTATTACATATTTAAGAGGACTCCTTAAAATACTCAATTATTATTGTAGACACTTGACTAAATTAAAATTCTGTAAATGATTCTTGAAAACTTCAATGATCATAATTTGGATTATTTTCCATCAATTATCAATTAAGCCCATGTTTGATCCACGTTAAAATTCTCATTCTCATTTTCAACTCATTTTCAACCACACATTCTTCAATAAAATAATATTTTTCATCACATCAATAACCTTTCCTTCTTTTTTAACCACACATTCTCCATCAATCTACTATTTCAAAATTCATTCTTTCAAAATAATGCGGTTCAAACACACCCTAAGTAAAACTATAATTTAGCTACGGAAGATAATTAGTTAAGCAGAAAAGGGCAAATTATGATGTCCAATTAGGAGAAAGGCAATATATATAAATGTACTAACCATTTGGTTATGTAAGCATGAATTTATATGTATATGTTGACCCCAAAAGTTGACCCAAACACGTGGCCAACAGGATATGACTTTCAAGTAAGCTCTTTCTTGCTTGTAGTAACACACTGTTAGTTGCTTGTTGCCTTTTTCGGTGGGGTTGGAAGCGATCGCTATCACTTTGACGATCAAGTTAGCGAGTTAATAAATAGGATTTAAAATGTCTGGTGGTGATCACCGGAACCTAGTTCTCAAGGTAAAATGTGTATGTGTATAAATATAAGGCAAAGATCATATCTCTTCTTTCTTTTCCCGGATCCACCCATTTTTATAGTGTAGGTGTGAGTATTTATAACGAGAGGAGATAAGAGAAAAATCGTTAGATGTGGAGCACGTGGCTTTGAATCTAGGGTCTCCATCTTTAGTTGTCAATCTATCAATCCATAAGTAGGCAGTTTAATTAATGCCCACTGACATAGTAATTTTTGACTTGCCATTTTGGAGTCTACCATATGTCCCATCAATCAGTTTCAAAGATTTGATTCTTTCTAGTACACAAGGTTGAAATGGTGTGGTTACGATGGTAGTGGTAATCGCATTCTAGGTTCCATCACTTCAGATGTAGTTTTAGTGAGCAATATTGATCAATCTGTTTGAGTTGTAACAAAGAGATGTAGAGTGCGGGCCTTAGCATCCGACGTCAGGCGAATGAATTCAGTTTATTTGTCAAGTAGTAGATGAATCTAGTTTGTCCACCACGTAGTGTATGGATTCAGTTCGTCCACCACGTGGCAGATGAATCTAGTTCGTCTGCCACGTGGTGGATGAATTCAGTTCGTCCCCCACATGGCGTATGGATTCAATTCATTTATCCGCATCATCCATCATGTGGTGGATGATGTGGAAATCCGTAACTATAGTTTCTCAAGTCCGTGTGTGGATATTCATATAATGCATGAACTTCGTTGATGTGACCATTTAAAAAGAGTATTACTTTTGTGGGGTATAGGCATTGGTGGTAGTTTCTAACTGAAAAACACCTTCAGCGATTGCAACTTTTGAAGAAAGTTGTGGCTGAAGCAAAGTCCTAGCAGAAGGACGAAGCCTTGAGTAATTGCAACTTTTAAAGAAATTTGTAGCAGAAGCGAAATCCTATCAGGATGACGAACCCCTGAGTGATTGCAACTTTTAAACAAAGTTGCAGCAGAGGCAAAGTCCTAGCAGAAGGAGGAAACCTTGCGTACAACTTTCAAAGAAAGTTGTAGTAGAGGTGAAGTCCTAGCAGGGGGACGAAGCCCTAAGTGATTGCAACTAGGGTCAAAGTCCTAAGTGATTGGACAACCTAGGGTTGTGTGTTAATAATTTGAAAACATTTGTGTTTCCCCAAGGCAATTTTGGTGAGTGTCACTTGCTTCTAAGACACGCTTCCCAGGTAATAAATGGTAATCATGGAGACGGTTACGTGAGCTCAATGCTACGCGTTTGTGCGTACGCGTAAGACATATCGCTTCATCAGGGCCGTTCATAAAGTGACGTTTGAATTCAACAGTGCTGATGTACCAAAATTATGGACGGTGAGGATGGGATCAACAATTATCTAACGGTTGAGGCTCGTTGATATCAACTATATAAGGCCAAACTCCTCATATTTTTTAGACTTCCATTTCTTCGCAAATATCCTATTGACAACTCTTATTTTTGGTGATCAACACTTTGAAACTCCAGTATTTTTTGATAACTCACGGTGACCGCCATTTCACTCAAAACCTAACCTTTACGTAATTCTTCTTCCTTTACATTTTATTTCAAAATCGACAACGAATGGCATTTAAAGTTTCTGGACCTAAGTCCGTGAATGAGAATAGGCCCATCTTAGGAGTTCGAAGGTGAGGGAACCAATTGCTATTTCCTCAGACGAGATAGGTACGGCTATCAAGTCGAGAAAAAATATATGGAAATTGCCCACCCCTCATGTAGATACCTCAATTAAGTGAGGGGCTTCTAACTATCCTTCCAACATCACTTCGGAGAAACTAGTTAGGTGTAGATAGGTTTTTAGGATTCTTGATAGTATAGATCTCATTATTCCCGACCCCAATGAAAGAGCATGTTACCCGAGGCTAGGTTGTGTGGCCATTAGTGAAAATTTATTGAAATTGGAGTCTTAGGCTCTCCTTCCACCACTTCTTTAGGTTAGTTCCGCATTCATATAGGCTAGCTCACACCCAATTCCATCCAAACTCTTGGGGGCAAATGATTAGGTCATAAATGCTGTGTTTTCAAGCCAGCCTGGGCGTTAATATGCCCTTCTGCATTTTCCACTCTAAGAGCATAGCTAGAGGTGATAAAAGTAAAGGGTGGTACTACTTAACTCCCTGGGGATCTCACTCTTCCTTCGTGATTTACATGCCCTCCTTGGTAAAAGAGTGGAAGAGATCAAGGTTCGGGTATCTTGGAGGTAGGACACCATGGAAGATGACCATATAGCTCCTCTTACAGTTCCAACCACTTATTCTTGTGTCAGCAAGTTCTTCTACCTAACGGTTTGACCTTTAAAATAGGTTCTTATCACTTAATACTTTCTCTGCTTGCAGGCTCGTTACTAATGTATGAGATCTCTGCTGAGCAGTAGTATATTATTAGCCACATCTATCAGCAGCCACCTAAAGATCGGAGCTACAACGAGCTGATTGACAAGAATACATACTTCATCCTAAACGGGCTGATGGGATCCCGGGATGAGTCATCTGCTCTTTGAATTCCATTTAATATCCTACTTGAACGTACTAACTCGTTTTTACAGAAGACTACTTAAAAAAAAACCATTGAGGCGAGATTTTACCACAAACGGCGTAGCCTGGCTGAGGTGAAGGCCTAAAAGACCAATTCATCTGCATACAAGAAGTAGGCGAAACATTTAAACCTCCAGAGTAAAATTTAGTCGCCTTTGGAGGAAGACAAAGTGGAAGATGACACTTGGCTAATAAAAAGGAGAAAGGTAGGCCAATTTGGGACGTCGTCTTCAGTTGCGACAGTGGCCAAACCACCTCCACTTCATTTTATCCCTATTAGGGTGGTTAAGGAAAATACTTCCAAGATGCCAGTGAGTATAATGAAGACTACCTCGTCGATGTTGCAGGCCAACCAGTGGAATCACTCTGGAAAAGGATGAAGAACCCCGCAAATCCCCCTCCTGACTTCCTTGGGAGTAAGGAAGATGAGCTCTCCGAAGCTGTCATGGAGATGCTACCTCTTGAGATCAATTTTGCTGCCCGGACTCACAAAAAATTCTGGACTGAGGAGCGGAAAAATCACTCACTTCCTGTGACATTGAGGATCTACTGGTGCCAACAATGCTTGTGTAGCCCATACGTTGAACATTGGCACTGCGGCGGAGGATTTGGTTCAGAGTCTCCACCAAAGGAATGAAAAATTAAGCCTAAGGTTGGAGGCCTCAGATAAATGGAAAAAGGAGGTCAAAAAGGCTAAAAGCGAGGCAGAAGAGGCTAAGGTAAGGAAGACTGAGGTGGAGGTGAAATTGGATGTTGCTGAAATACAAGTGAACCAACTAAAGAATGAACACCATGAGTCTATTTCTCAAGTGGCGGCCTTTACTAAGCGGATTGATTAGTCCAATGAGCACCAAAGGATCGACTCTGAGGCGTTGGAGGGGGCAATAAGGATAGAGCTGAGTTGAAGATGTTAATTGAAGCCTAGAAGGAGAAGATAAAATCTCTAAAGGCAGAAGTAAAGACAATGGGTAAGGTGCCTGTGCAAAACTACACCGAAAACTTCGATCAAACAATGGAGTATGATGATTTCACCAACTACTAAGCTTCATGGAATGCCCAGCTAAGAGAGGTGCATCCGAGCTTGACATTGGCTTCTATGAGGATGAATTCGACGGACCTACTAGAGGCCATCCGACATTAAAGCTAAAGAGGAAACCTCCCAAGAGGAGGTGTGGGTGGGCCTATCATAGTTGCAAATCCTTGATCATTTTTTCTTTTTCAATGTAATAGCTTTGGCCTTGACAAATTTTAATGAAATCACATCTTTTTCTTAACTAGGACGTGTAATTAGTTTTCTTAGACGTGTAAACACCTCGCCTAAAGAAATGAAATGTGTAAACACCTCGCTCAAATGAATAGAGTGTAAGCACCGTGCTTAAATGAATAAAGTGTAAACACCTCGCTTAAACTAATAAAGTGTAAACACCTTGCCTAAAGGAATAAAATGTGTAAACACATCGCTCAAATGCATGGAGTGTAAGCACCACACTTGAACAAATAAAGTGTAAACACCCCGCTTAAACGAATGGACAACCTTGACAGAGGTGGTCTCGTGGAAGATAACATGCACATCTCCAAGGGCATTCTCCACGGTGGATGGTGCATTCAGGGAGAGCATCACTTTCGAAGGGCCTATAAGGTAACCCCAGCGGGGACGACACGTGCCTCTCCTAACAAAGTGGGCATCCTTGACAGAGATGGCCTCATGGAAGGCATCACGCACCTCTCTAAGGGCATTCTCTATGGTAGATGATACATCCATAGAGAATATCACTTTCGAAGGGTAAATGAGGCGACTTTCCTATCGAAGTGGGCATCCTTGACAGAGGTGGCCTCGTGGGAGGCATCACGTACCTCTTCAAGGGCATTCTCCATGGTGGATGATGCATGCGAAGAGAGCATCACTTTCAGTGGGGGGCATCACGTGCCTCTCTTAACGAAGTGGGCATCCTTAATAGAGGTGGCTTCGTGGGAGGCATCACGCACCTCTCTAAGGACGTTCTCCACGATGAATGGTGCATTCATGGAGAGCATCACTTTCGAAAGGTAAATGGGTGACCCTAGTGGGGGCGTCACGTGCCTCTCTTAACGAAGTTGACATCTTGATAGAAGTGGCTTCGATGGAAGCATCATACACCTCTCCAAGGGCATTCTCTAGGTGGTGCATCCGTGTAGAGCATCACTTTCGAAAGGTTAATCAGTAGGGACGTCATGTGCCTCTCTTAACAAAGTGGACATCCTTACAAATATCTTTTTCTCCTTTCTTGTACATTTCTTTTATTGATTATTTTCTGTAATTGTGATTTTATAGAAAATAGCTAGTACTGTTGAAAATAATACTAGTGCTGTGATTGTGCCAAATTCTGGTTCCAATCAATTTGTCATGCCGCGGCTTCACAACATGAGAAATCGAAAAATTCAATGGCACAGATTTCAAGCGTTGGTAACAGAAGATGTTGTTCTATTCGACAACATTAAACTTAGTAAAGTTTCTGCGTGAAGAATGTCCGGCACAAACACCTGAGAATGCTACTGATAAAAATACTCAGTTAGCAATTGAAGCATGGAAACATGCAGATTTCTCATGCCGTAACTACATTCTCAATGGATCGGAT
>CAIGRT010137872.1:0-11934 GCA_903798405.1 Fraxinus platypoda
CCCGGCTAGTTTGGAAATTCTCCCGGAATAAGAAGAAACAGGGTCAGAGGAAATTCATGGACAAAAGCCAAAAATACCCTTCATCACGTGCCCGCAGAGGGAAAAGAAACGACCATCATAGTCAACCGGGTCAGTCAGCACACAGCCAGTCACTCGCGATGTTATCTTAAACAAGGTCAACCCAACGTCGACCTGCACACAATTAGTCACGTTATCTTAAATAAGGTTAGTTTTTTTTCGGTAGACTATGAGATTGATGAAATATGGTTTAGATTAAATTTAATATTTATTTAGTTCATTGTTCATCATTCTTTTGTGAATTTTGGCGATTTTTCATTGTTATTTTTATTAGTTTTAGAAATTTTTAGGGTGGAGATCTCCGAAAATGACGATCTCCGCCATTTTTTACGATAGAAAGAAATGAGAGAAGACGGTGGCGACTCCGCCTTAAACAGTCGGCTCAATTTTTATTCTTTTGGCCAATTTTTTCTAAAATTTTTTTACTGTTTAATTAATTATTTTCTCTTTATTATCATTTATTTTTTTCAATTTTAAATAATATTTATATTTTTTATTAATTTTTATAGTTTCCTTTTGTTTAATTTGTTTATTACTATTATTTTTGGTAATAATTTTAAAATTTCTTAATTGTTTTCTTCTTATTATAATTTAATTTTTTTTTCAATTTAAAATACTTTTTAATATTCTTGCTTTAATTCTTATATTTTTATAATGTTGGGCTAAACTGACGAACCTACCTCTTTCTACGAGCGCTAGAACTTTCTTTAATTTATTTTTCCTTTTTATTTTGGTCTTTAATTTTTATTTAATTTAATTTATTTATTATTATTCGAAAACGAAATAGAACCAAAGAACGTTCTAAATGCATAGTATTTAAATTAAAATGAGGTATTTTTTGGACATGATTAGTAGTAAATTTTAAAGTTTTGGATGGTAAATCTAATATTTATGGATTTTTTAACTTTGAAATAGTATTAAATTCTACATTTTTTGAGTTATTTATTATTGTGTTTTTTTGATAGTATATTAAATTAGTAACACTTGATTTGTTTTTACATAACATTATCATTTTCTTTGTGCATGTCTTTATTTTTCGTTTCTTCTATGTTTAGGTGCTTCCATATAGATAATGTCGAATGTTAATATGCATAAAGATCATGAAATAGAGATGGAAGAGATTGAAGAAGATGAGAATGAAGAAACATTATATGAAACCATTAGGTATTTATGGATGGCAATTCAAGCCATTCTCTACGTTTTAAATGATTATATAGCTAGTATGTGTCGTGAGAGTATTAAACATTCACTAACTAGGAGACCAAAAATAGACACTGATTTGATTATATACATAAAATATTAAAAGAGGATCCTGAAAACTTTCAACAAGTCTATAGAATGTATCCTAATGTGTTTCCAAAATTAAGCAATTTCATTAGAGAAAAACACCTTTACAGAATATTAAGTATATTTGTATTGAAGAAACGCTTGCAAGTTGCAACATTCCTATGCATTGTTTGTCAAAATACTCGATATTACGTGATTCGTCGAAAATTTGGTCAATCACATTTCACTACTAGTTGAAGTTTCAACTAGATTTTACAGACATTAAACAAATTTGTGGTAGATATGATGGTCAAATCGAGATCCACTTTGACAGGAAAATAAGGAAGGAAAAGCACCCTTACTTCGAAGTAAGTGATGAAATTATATTTATTATAATTTTTCTTTTATGTTATCGTTAGTGTTCTCATTATTTGTTTGTATGTTTTATTATTTAAGAATTGCATTGGAGCTATTGACGGTACTCATATTCCTGCAATGGTAATTGGACATGATACAAGCAGTTATAGAAATCGTCATGGAACAAATTCACAGAATATTTTGGTCGTTTGTAACTTTGATCTGGAATTTATATACGTGCTTAGTGGTTGGGAGGGATCAACACATGATTTTAAGGTGTTGGGGATGATTTAACAAGGAGAAATGGACTTAAAGTGCCACAGGGTATGACTTTATTATTCCATTTTTCTTTTTTCTAATTCTATCATAATTATTCATGTTATGGGTTACTTGCTAAATCTACAAGTATTTTTTTTAGGAAAATTCTATTTGTACAATCGATGTTGACAACCTCTCACATGTGTGCGGGGTCTGCATGTTTAAAAAATTCAAAAAAAAGTGGACCCCCCATGTGAGTGGTTGTCAACCTCGATTGTACAACTAGCATGACTTTTTTTTTTAATATTTAGGTACATAAATTTTGGCAGATTGTGGATTTTTAAATCGACATCAATTCTTAGCTCCTTTTCTAGATATCCGCTATCATCTTCAAGATTTTGGTGGTCACGGTCCTGATCCTGAAAAAGAAAAAGAGTTGTTCAATCTTTGCCATGCTTCCTTGAGGAATGTAGTTGAAAGGATATTTGGTATATGTAAATCACGATTCCTAATTTTCAAAATAGCTCATCCTTTCCATACATAGTACACAAGCAGAGCTAGTGTTAGTTTGTGTAGGATTACATAATTATCTTCGCAAAAATGTCATTCTTATGAATTTCCAGCTAAACCTAATAATGAAACTACGTCTTCTTTAGTTAATGAAGGTGAAGACTTTGGACCATTTTTTGAGAGTCGAGAACAAGAAAGGGAGAATGCTAATGCTTGGAGAGCTGCTATACTATAGCAGCTGATATGTGGAATGATGTTGGGAATGTTTGATATTTTTTGTTGAACATTATTAAAATACTATTAGTTTTTTTTTTTTTGGTATTTTAATTATTTGTTAATTTAATTGATGTGACTTAAATTTTTTATTTTTAAATTTTTTTATTGATATGAAAAATATGATTTATTGCTTTGCATTCTTAATTATATGGGTTCTGGATGATTTTGAGTACAAAAAGTTATTTAAAATATTACATTATATATGCCTGTTAAACGTTTTCTTTCCTACAATTGTGTCGCTAGCGTACAATTGTCAAGTTTTATAATATAACTGTGAAGTTAGGATGTCGAACCCACATGGATTGAATATCAATTTTATACTAAGTACTATAATTGAATAACTTATATTTTATCTATGCAATTGAATGTTGTAATCAATTTTTTTAAAACTAAATCTAATATGATTGTTATGATGAATTCAACGAATGAAAGCAATTTAGATGAATGAATCAATATGAGAAAGCCTAGGGTTATGATTACCTAACTATTGACTATGTTTCTTAATTATATAGTTATCTCTAATCAATTTTTCAAATTTATAAGTAGGAACCCTAATGTAATTCTACTCCCTCTCTCGAGTGTTGAGTAAAAACTATTTCTAGAACTCAATTTCAATATCTCTATTCCCAATTAAACATCTAAGAATTATCAAGTTCTTAGTTCTTATGTGGAACATCGTCAAAGGACTTATACTTTCTCTCGAAACTTATAATTTTCAAAGTTGTGTTATTCTAAGATCACGTCTAAGGTTCTCTCTCTTGAGTGCCGAAACTTAAACAATCAAATCAGTCAATTAATGACCTGTTAATTGAAATCATTAAACTCAATAATACAAATAAATTTATTGGAAAACTTCAAAGAAATAGCTGTTTAAAATCAAAATATAATATCAAGTGTCGATTACATCAAATCCTAGATAGATGATTTAGTTCTTGATGGATGAAAAGGATGAAAAAGACATAATCAAATTCAAAATAAAAAACATGGGGAAGAAAAGAAATAAAAACTTGTTTAGAGTTTGAATTAATCTTCTTCTCATTGTTGCATTTATTCTCTTGATTGATCTCTTGCCTCTTCCCCGGTTGAATTGTCCTTGAAAGTGGCATCTAGATTGATAGTTATGCCTTCTTGAAGTCCTTAGATGAGTTGGAGTGGAATTGGGCTTTTTAAAACGGATAAAATTCTCAAAACCCTGCTTGCCATCATGCAGTGCTTGGGCATTGTGATTCTATTTGGTGGTGGCGCTTGGGTGCCACTTTGCTATTTTTTCACCCAAGAGTGGGCGCTTGGGAGCTAACTTTGTAGCGCTTGAGTGCCCGCTTTTGGGGAAGATTTTTAGCACAGCACATTATTTAGTATTTTTATCATAACTTTCTCTTTCGATATCCAATTTAGACGATTTAAAGTGCGTTGAAAAGATAACCCAAAAGGTTACAACTCTGCATTAGATAACTTTTTCTAATTCGAATGTTTACTGTGTAAAAAATGAATCTTAATAGCTGGATAAAAATCTGGAACATACTTGTGCGGTTTAAAATTGATTTGGGAAAATATTTTGATCATATTTCACTTTTTTTTTACTTCCAATTGCATTCGATTGACTTCTAGCAATATTCAACTATGATTTTGTGATCTGAATCAACTATTGAAAAGTTACAATTGAGTCCTCAAACTTTGGAGTTCACCATTTTTTGTCGTTATTCATTTCTTTATTTCAATTTAGTTTGCAATCATTAAGTTTCACCTAATCAAAATCAACTCCTCATTTATTCATATCAACATCACTCTTCTCTCCAATTTTTTCATCATTCACACCAATTCACCTAATTTATAAAACAACACGAAAACACAAATCAAAACGTTCTAAAAACTCATAGAATCAAATGAAATATCAAGATTAAGTAGTATTAAACCCATGAGTGAAACATACTCTTCGAACACTCCCAACTTAATACCTTGCTACTCCTCAAGTAAACAAAGAAAAAGAACTAAACTAATGACCATACAAACAAAACTAAACATATTGACTTGTATAAAACAAGTTTAGTTAGATAGCTTATCTTTATGACTCAGGATTGAAAACATTATATCAAGCCTATGAACTACTTCAAAGTCGTAATGTAAAAGCCAAATTCTTACCTATCCAATGCAAACCGGGTGTGTGTGTGTGAAGAAGTGTGCAACTTATAGCTCAAGATCAACTTCACACTTTTTTCTCTTCCCTTGTAACAAACTTCTAGTCGGTAACTTCCCGATTTTTAAATACCAAAGGGTACTAGGTTTCAAGATATCTCTAAGGACTTACTAACTTGAGTAAAAAAGGTGTCGGCGTGAGGCTTATAATCAACAAGTGAAATGCTCTTTTTTTTACAAGAAAAGCACAAATAAAAGAGGTTAGATCACTAGAATATGGTCATCATCTATTTCATACTTGATAGTTAAAGACACTCCATGCCAATATTCTTTTTTAACATGTATGGAATCACCACAAGCCTAAACCATCTCTTTTACCGGCTTGAACACCCCAAATTATACTATATTAAAGGTTTAAGAATGTAACAAATCATAGGTTATGGGATTGAGCATCCAAGTTCTCTATTTCAACCTAGATCATGTACATCAACATATAATTGTACAACGCTATACTCAATTCTTGTGTATACATATGTTTCGCATGAATAAGCAAAAAATTAACCAAAACACACAACTTATTCACAATTTACAAACTAATACATGTTCTCAATTATATACATCATGGCCGGTAAGACTATATAACTCACACAAGCATGCAAAATATTATTATTATTATTATTATTATTATTATTATTATTATTATTATTATTATTATTATTATTATTTAAAACATGCACACAAATCACAAAAAAGAAAAAAAATCACTCAAAAACAACTAAGTAATTAGTCAATTAATATATCACCCCCAAACTTAAACTAAACATTGTCCCTAATGTGAAATTAAAGAAAAAAAGAGGAGGGCTTCCTCGAGTGAAAATATTGGTTGTCTTCATTGCTATTTTATTGACTAAAGATTCAAGAAGAGTATTGGCACTTATTATATTGGAAAGATCTTAATTCAATTTTTCTTAAAGGAAAAAAATGAAATTGTAGAAAGTTGTCATTTTAGAGAAGGCGAATCGAGCAGTTGTGTGTTTTGCACGCATCGTTCTTTTTCAACAAGACCTATTTTGTGACCTGACCACAGTGGTGCCACATGTGATTTGAATTTGGGTCTATGTTATGAATGTTGTCATGTTTGCATGCCCAATTAAAGTTGGGTCAACGACGATACTAAATGGGGCTCCTTCACAAGATATTCACATTCTTAGTCATTTTAAATGTTGACTAGAGGTGAAATTGATTATCGATATAATTGAACTTTATATATTTAGGAATATTATATTGTTAAACTAAATCCTATTTAGAATTGTGGGGGTGGGATGGTTGTTTGCATAATATTCTCAATTTAAGTTCGATCCATCCTAAGATTTGTGTGTGTGTGTTGGGGGGGGGTGACGTTTTCAAACTAGAATATTGAGATATTCAAGAATATTTGAAATAATAAACTGTACTATAATAAATACCTTGGAGAATTACACGTGAACGATGTTGAAAATTGGATATCCAATGCAAGGATTCAAAATATATTAGTAAATATATTTTACTTTTGAAAGTGTAGTTGATTCGTGGAAATCCTCAGTACAACTTGAGAATTGAAAGATTAAATTAGAACTTTCAATAAAGTTAGAAGGAAGATGATGACTTCGAAAATTTTAGAAGGATTTTCTAATTGGTGACACGTGTTTGTTATATCATTTGATCGAGATCCCTAGCTACAAATGGAATGGCACGGAATGTTGTGTGTAATGATAAGTCTCAATATGTTGTAGACATGATATCATTTACTAGTTACTCTTGAATGGAATGGAACTATTCTGAATGTTTTATCGAAGAATAACCTACCGGATCCGTTTATAAATGGGTTATCTAGAGATAATAAACTACGCATCGAGGGAAATTGGTGTACAATCTAAACAAATGGGTCAGCTTAATGGAAACCTAACCTGGCAACTGGAGATCCCACATACTAGGTTCAATAGGAAAACTAGTTATAATTGATTCGATGAAAAGCACTTTGGAGTTTAAACTCCTCCCTATTTCTATGATAAAAATAAGTGATGTCTACAAAAGATTGGTAAGAATAAGTTATGCTTTTAATGATGACTACATCTTGTAAATAGTACCAGTGAAGTATTGTAGGGTACTCTTTATAGAACATCACCTATGAGAGTGCGAATTTGACCTGTTCTATGAGAATTTTATTTAGGTGAATTCTCTAGTGCACATGCAGAAATAAGACGGTCCAGGGCCGAAATAATGAACACAATAGAGAACCAAAATTTGATATGAGATATAATGTGTTCGATATATTGTCTAGGCGTACAATAAAGGCCAATAGTTCAAAATATTGCATTCACTGATTAGCCAAGTAAGTCTGATAGATTCTTACTAAGGAAGTTACAAAATGAAAGCTACCGATCCTGATGCATTATATTTCAGTTGTACTCTTCTTCATCTTTCTTATTTTGAGTCGACTTCTTCCATTCTTGTGGGAGGTTGCTGAAATTTTTAGGATATTTATATTTGTGAATTGGAAAAGTCTCCAACTAATGCGACGACTAGTCGCGACTATTCAATTGCAAATAATACACGTAAAAGATTATATTATTTCAGAATGGGTGTGATCTTTTGATAAGGTGCAATCTACACCAATAAATATGAAATGATGCGATCTAAAGGTTAAAATTAATTTTGCCAAAAGATGCAACCATTCGAAGAGACATATGAAAATCTATAAATAGAACACTTCTAATTCCATTTTCTCCACTTCAAATCAATTTCATATAATTATTTCTAATTCTTTCCTTCTCCAAATTAAGTCAAAATAATTTCCAAATTATTTTTATGTTCCGTGTTTGATATCTTTCGTTGTAGAAGATTACAGTCAACGTTGGTTCGCCTGACAAAATTAATACTGTGTTGTATTAATTTTGGAAGAAGCGTTGTATCTTCGAAGACAGATGCCCATTTGATCTTGTTAGCACCCGTGCAAGGGGCAAAATCCGCCTTAAGGAGATTTGTTTGCGCATACTTCGCTTCATTTTATCTCCTTCGTATTTATGCATTTCTACGTTTGAATGAGTCGTGATTTATTCGTTATTATGCGCGCACCATGATTTCGGTAAGTTGTTACTCTATTCATATTTGCATGCATATATTTTTATTATTAGAATATAATAATGGCTGAAATTTTCAATTTCAATACATGAAACAATTGATTGAAGATCAGCATTTAAGAATGGATGAAGATGGATGACAATGACTCGACCAATAGGGGACTTTTTAACATTTTATTTTTTTAATTATATTATATTTCTTCTTTAGGTTTATCTCTTTATTTCTAAGGGCCTATATAAGGACCAAAAATTCAAGGTTTGGAGCACTCCTCTCATGGTACTTTTCTTTAGTTTGTAATTCAAGAAGTGTTCTAAAGCATAGAAATTAAGGCTTTTGGTGTTCACTTGGAGGTTGAAAGCTTCACAACATTTCTATAGCTCTTTTCGGGTTTTATTTTCATTTTCCTTTCTATTTGATGTCTTCTTTTATGATGCTTTTAGTTTCACAGCATGAATAGTTAATCATTTCTTAGTCAGAGCTCTTCTTGAAGCCAATAAACAAAGATGTATTTTTAGCACTGTAAATAAATGAGATTGTTTTTTTTTTTTTTTTCGATTTTAATTAATGAATTACATGATATTTTCATAGATTGACCACCTTAGAAACATGTGTAGAATTAAAAGTTAAAAAACGTAAGAACTTAATCTAGAAAAAGTAATTTGTAAATTACCTAGTAGCACATTCCATGTTTTAGCACTACAAAAAACAATGCAATAGAGACGGCAGATATCGTCGTTAATGCCTGATTTTCTTTGGTAACAAGTTTTACCAATGGAAAATTTTTGTAGGTAAAATAGTCGCTGAAATCCTCGCCGCTAATTTACCTACGGAATAGAGAATATAACGCTAATTACAAACAAATTAGCAACAATTTTTCTTCTTGTTAATTACAGGCAGATTTATCTAACAATATTGGCAACCAAAATTTATTCCTCACAAATTACCTATAAATTGAACTATCGCTAATCGTCAACAAATTTGTGTTGCTATTTTTGTCCTAATTTGAAATACAATTTAAAAAAATATACATTGATTATTGTATTAATATTTCTTTTCTTTGGAAAAAAAATATATTAAATTTTTTAAACTTAAGAAATAAAAAAACGCTAAAGTTAAAATTTTAGTGTACAAACTAACAAATAATGTAAATAACATATCCATTCAATTCCTAAATTTTAAAGTTCGAAACAACATAAAAAAAAATTGCAGGAAAAGTTAGTCCAGCTATTGGAGGCTCTTTGTCTTCTTAAAATGAAGTACGAAGGAAGAAACATATAACCTGCCCATAAATTAAAAAAACTCATCTATAAATTTCATAAAATCTAAGTTATAACTATTGGGAATTTGCTTAACATACACAGCAGAATTTAAACAAAATTTTCAATTCCCACCAAGAATCTTCTCTGTGCTTACAGAGAAATTGTGACAAAGAATTAGACATTTGATGAATTCTGCAAACTCTTTTACTTGTCTTGAACACAAATAATCACGATCTACAATTCACATCTATCCAATTATCCAGCCTCCAATGGAAATTCACATAGGGAATAAAATTGAGGGAACTAGGGTTTTCTTTTCTTGTGCTAGAAAGAATAATAATAATAATAATAATAATAATAATAATAATAATAATGTTGTGTTATGAATTTTCAAACCCTAATAGCCTATTAATAGAAGTCCAAGTGAGCTAAGCCCGTCTCTTAAACTTAACTTGATCCAATATTTAATTAATTCAATTAATTAAATTTGGTTCATAAATTAATTAATCCAATTAATTAATTCAGACATATTAACAAGCAACCCAATTAATTAATTTTTCAACACTTGTTAATTAATTCATTGGTCAGTCTCATTCTTCTAGTTCTTCTTTTGTGTGTGACTTATTAGATTCCTGACCACGATGCATAACGACGTAAATAATTAAAATACCCATTTTAATTTATCACTAATTCACATTCGTCATCCCAAATTGACATCAGCAATGTATTAGGACAATACATGTGACGAAAAATATCACGTGCTATGATAAAATCAAATTTATTCGTTTACAGTGAAACTATAATCATTTCGTCAATTTGATCCGATCAATTACCAGATACAGATATATGTCAACCTCAATTATCGATCATATCTTTCATCCAACTATTAAGTCAATGTAAGTCGAAAACTCTTTTCGACTTATGAGTACACTTTGGCCAAGAATTTCGTTATCAACTTAAATGAATGAAATGTAGATCATAATCTCTTACTATCTAAGAGCAACGAATCCTCTATTGATCATTCACAACCTTTATATAATTCTTGACACACCCGAATGATGCCGTATTAGCAACCCTTTGCAGAGCAACATCCAACATCACCAAAGTATGACTACCCTCATATAAGGTACTATGCTGACCTCAAGTCAAATTACTAATTATGCTACTGAAAGTTAGAGATTAACCACCAACACTCAAATAGTTATTCATATGGAATCTCCGGCAGGTCTCCAATGTTTTGTTCTATAACAAATCATTCATGTATTCATTTAAATGTCACCATACTTTAGCTTGTGAGGTCAGTTACTTATTTCACAAGTAATAAATGTCATACGTAATGGTTTATCCGAATAACAATATCCGTTTCTCATTATTACTTACGACCATGGATGATTTAAGATTCAGTCATATTGTAATTTATATCTCACAATCACAACTTCTTGTGATTAACAAATTACTATGACTTAAATTTACGGACTCTATTATTTAATATAAGTTATTAGAAAGTATTCAAAGAAATAATAGATCTTGCCTATATAAATGCATTAAACATATTAGAAGTGTTTACAACCTAAATCGATTGGATCTAGGGCATAACGCTTACAAACTCTCACTTGCACTAGATTCAATCACTTATGTATCTATTACCATAAGAATATACATGACGATCATGCTTATACTGCGACAACGACTTTGTTAATGGGTTTTCAATATTATCATATGTGGGAATTCGCTCTATCTTTACGTCATTCTTTATATAATCTCACTGATGAGATGGTATCTCCTTAGTACATGTTTGGATCGTTGATGAGACATTGGTTCCTTCGCTTGCATAATGGCTTCATCGTTGTTACAGTACAGAGGTATGTGATCAACAATACTAGGAACAAATCCAAGTTCATTAACGAACTTCTTGATCTAGACAGCTTCCTTTGCTGCTTTAGAGTAGCAATGTACTCAGCTTCTGTTGTTGAATCAACAGTTGTCTCATGTTTGGAACTTTTCCAACTAACCGATCCGTTGTTGAGAGTAAACACATATCCAGATTGAGATTAGCTATCATCCTTGTCAGACAGGAAGCTAGCATTATTATATCTATGAACTTTTAGTTCATCTTCTCCATACATTAAGAACACATATTTAGTCCTTCTTAAGTACTTGAGAATGTTATTAACTGCTACCCAATGTTTCTCACCAGGGTTTGCTTGAAACCTGCTCGTAAAATTTAAAGCATATGAAATATCTAGTCTCGTACATAGCATCACATACATAAGTTTGGAAGCTAGCATCAGTATATCCATGAATTCTCAATTCATTTCCTCCATATATTAAGAACATATCTTTAGTCCTTCTTAAGTACTTGAGAATGTTCTTAACTGCTATCCAGTGTTTCTCACCAGGGTTTGCTTGAAACCTACTCGTAACACTTAAAGCATATGAAACATTTGGTATCGTACATAGTATCGCATACATGATAGATCATATTGCTGATGTATAAGGAATCTTACCCATGCGATTCCTCTCATCATGTGCTTTGGGACACATATCTTTTGACAGTTAAATCCCATGTGACATAGGACACAATCATCTTTTAGATTCTTTCATATTAAATATTCTCAAGATTTTATCTATGTACGAAGAATGGGATAAGTCAAGCAATCTTTTAAATCTATCTCTA
>CAIGRT010137878.1:0-15386 GCA_903798405.1 Fraxinus platypoda
AAAAAGCGCCAAACAACTTAGCGTAGCGTTTTGGTCGAGCAATGCGCAATAACGGGCAATAACGCGAACAATAGCGAGCTATTTAGAACATTTTTTGTGGATGTACACTGTGGCTCTCAAAAGAACCCTCTCACATTTTTCCCTCTTCCTACGAAAATCTGACACTTCGTTTGTGCGTTTCACATTCAAAACCTATCTAATTTTAACCCCCAAATAGGCAGATAGCGTTAGTATTTTACCTTACTATTTTGATTTAGAGGTCAATGTCATATTGACATTTTGTACTGCATAGGTCAATATAGGGAGGCACCCCTGTTTTTTGCCGGCTTTCTTGATCAGATCTTGTGTATGGATTTTCTTTCTGATCCTAGATTTCGAGTGTGATTTGATGGGTGGGTCGTCTCAAAATCTTGATTTGTGGTAAAAGACTGTATCTTTTTGTTGGTTTGATCCAATCTGAGTGATGAGCTGTCTTGGATTATTGAATTGGTATTGAATAGTGGAACTGAAGACACAGGTGAAAGATGCGGCGACGGGCGGCCGATTACCGGCGCCCGGCTCGAAGGAAGTTGTCATGTTGGATCTGGGGGCTTCTTGTGATATTTTCAGTTGCAGGTTTTGCTTTGTTTGTTCTTCATCATAATCAGCACCAGGAGGATCATGTGGAGCAGACTGCTTTAGTAAGTATAGAATTAAATTATTTCCTGATTGCATTGTGTTCCTTATTATTTTTTTTAATCTTTCCTAGATTGTGTATAGACTATTTCCATTTTGGGTTGAATGTTTTACCTATTTAATGGAGTAGAAAAACTCCCAAATAAATATTTAAAATAAGATACTAGGGAACTTTTCTAGCCTTCAGATGCTGCATACTGCAATGTTCAAATAGATATTAACCTTTCGATTTCGTTGTTTGGGGTTCACAGCAATATTTCCATGATCTGGGAAGTTGATTCTTCCGTAGTTATCACTACAGCACCGTGGGATGTTTCTCATAATGTGTGCCGTTGTTTTTTGTTAATTGCTTTTATTCTAGAGACTAATAATAGCTACCTACGAGATAAGCTAGAATGTAGCCTTGCTCTTTAGATTATGTTTTAGTTGTAGTTGGAGCAAAAATAGGAAATCTTAGATTCATTCTGTAAACATTATTGCTATCGGCTGTCTGGAGGTTTTTGGAAGCAGACATATCAATGAGTCTTTGGGGGCGTTGTTAAGAACTCAAAGATATCTTGTGGGCTACTACTTGCAGTGTAATAATCATGATCGCGGAGGTAGTATTGCCTAATTTTGAGTTTCAATATTTACACATTCTTCTAGGTTTGAACACTTTGGCACCAAGGTTGGTAAAACCATTCATTTCAATATTGCTACAGGTCTTCATCTTCGCGTCCAAGGACAAAGAATCCATCTATATACAATGTTCCCCTATTCTGGTCATGGAATGGATGGAAATAAATCAAAAAAATGGACATTTGTTCAAGATGAAGTCTTATTGGGCCTGTAAGGTGTTATATAAATTTGAGGTCAGCAATGCTTCAGGTGTAATAGAACTTTCGGGTCGGTAATGTTTTAGGTGTTGTATAAATTTAGGGCTGGCAATGCTTCAGATGTTACACGGAACTTCTACTGCAATACATAAGCATATAGACTTTGTCGTCCAGTATCAGGAGCGCTTTTTAGCTGTCTCCTTAACTCTGTAGATTGAATTGAATATACATGTACAGAAAACTTGTGTGGACACATGTTGCTACTGGATTTTGACCAGAAGCATCATGACATGAAGTGAATGAATGGTGCATCGTGTACAAAAATGAAGTACTTTTCTCTGTGTTCCTTATACTTTAGATAAATAGGGGCCAGAAGACTTTGCTGGAGTCAGTTTTCTGAGTTTGTTATTTAAGCTTATTGAAATGGAAATACACAGTTTTTTCTATGAGGTGCCCCTTGTCATTATCACCAAAATTTAACAACTAAACCTCTTCATGGGCTCGCGATTCCTTTCAAGACTCAACTCAGTCAGGATCTGCGTGATGTGGTTTCATCGTTCCCCTCGATTCATTGTTCAAATTTGTCGAGCCTCCATTTGTCGTCGGCGGTTCAACTGTCACCAGAATCATTGTCAACCATCAAATTGAGACAATTTCCTTGCTCTGATACCAATTTGGTGCGGAAGCGTATGTGAAATTTTTATAATAAGAATTATGTAATAAATATGTATATATTGAATAATAATTGATTATTGTTGAAAAGTTTACAATGTCTCTATATTTATAGACAGAATTATTCTCCAATCCTATTAATAAAAAGAAACTACAATAAAGAAACTAAAAAATCCTAATCTTAAAGGAATTAGAAACCTTATTCCAATTAATATTAGAATAAAAAGATAAGACTTATTACAACAAAACATCTTATTATAAATATCTAATCCTAATCCTATTTACAATAGGATTATCCTACATCACAATGCTAGATTTATAAGATGATCTAGAGCAACTAGATTCTTAGTAACTACCAGAGGCTATGTTATTTTTGGTCTAATCCTCTCTTGTTTACACGTTTTACCAAGATCACACCACTCTCCAGAGCCTCTCTAGATCCTTATGCAAATATCACAATGACCTAAATCGTCCTCCCTCAATTTATCCTCTGTCTGCGCTACCTCACTTGCTGACGCATATGCTAATTTCTTATACTATCATTTTACTACCTACTTTTTAGCATTATCATTTCTGCTACATTCATCTAATATGCATTGTGTCCTTTAATAGTTCAACACCTCGGTATCATAAAAGTAAAACAGGTCTATCACTATAGAATGGCCTCTTTAACCTTGGATCTTGTTGTCACACAGGAGTCTGGATGTGGTCACTATTGTAATGTAATACAAGAGATTATGGGGCAGATGTTTGAGCATACAAAAGAGAGAAGTCCTGTAAGATACAGAAGCAAGATTCTTCCAGTTTAGTTAGTTACATTATATTCACCTGAGTGAAAACAGAAAGTTGATTTTTCTTTTCTTTTGCTTTGCTTCATTGATTAGCTTCTTCCCTGGAGGCAGAGGTTTCAACAATATCTTCCTTAAGAGTGAGTGAATTTAACTTGTTTTTGTCCCAACCTATTGAGAACTCATGAATATTGTAAGAGTAATACGTGTAATTATGTCATTATTTCTAAGGAACTAGGAAAGAAACTAGAGGAGACATTAATAAAGAGAAGAGAACGTATTTTTCTTGTAACTAAAACTTGCGAAAGGAAGAAGAAGGACAGGAAAAGAAAGTACTAAGGTTTTCGCCAAGGCTGGAGTTGATAAGAAGACACGGATTACTCTGAAGGTTGTCTACATCATAGAAGATGCAGACCAGGAATCAGTAGGGCAAATTCTATTTGAGATACCTAATCTTTATAAATGGTGCATTGGAATTGAGGGTTGCAGCTTTAAAACAGAATAAGTATAATCATTCTTCTACTCAGGCAGTAGATTCACGATAAGGCTGATGTGTCTTGCAACATTGAAGAAAATTGAAGTTTCTCTAGTCAGATTCCCATCTGAACAAAGTTGATGGAGATTTGTGTAAAGTTTCTAAGGCTGGATTAACCCGTTTAGATGAATGATCACCGGAATATGTTCCTGGTTAACCAACAAAAAGAAAAAGTAATACGCTGGAAGAGATTATCTGGTAGATTTTGATGCTGAAGTAGTTGAAACTGGAAAAACGTTTCCACAGATAATGCATTGAAGATGCCTCTGAAGGCAGCTGATTTGCAGTTTAGCTCTTCCAATGCTGGGTCTGAACATTTTCTTGACAAATTTCCCTTATTGGTGACGTTCAGTGTGCAATAAAATCTCTTTGCCAAGAGAAAAATACCAAAAAATATGATTTATCTAAATTTCAGTTATTTTACCATAAATCTATTTGGTGATAATATCTTTATTACACTAAGATCTTTCTCAAAACATAAATTAGCATTAATAAAATCAGAAATGTTTATGCATTACTTCAATAGGCAATGTATGTAGCTTTGTGTATCCATTTCATTGTTATCATGATTACTTGTCATGATGCTTTAAACACTAGATGGGCATGGTTTCATGTATTTTTATATAACGATGATTTTCTACTGGTATTATTGTTTATCATTGTTTAACTTAGTCATCTCTTTGCCAGGAGACGAATACCAAAAATGAAAGGGTTGTTCACAAGCATTTAAATTTTACTGAAGAAATTTTAAGTGTTCGATCATACGCCAGACAATTAGCAGAGCAAATGACCCTTGCCAAAGCTTATGTGATTATTGCAAAGGAGCATAACAATTTTCATCTTGCTTGGGAGCTTAGTTCAAAAATAAGAAGTTGTCAATCCCTGCTTTCAAAGGCTGCAAAAAAGAACGAGCCTGTATCGTTGGACGAAGCCGGACCGATCATTAAAAGTCTCTCGTCCCTCATTTTTAAGGCGCAAGATGCACATTATGATATTGCAACCACTATGATTACAATGAAATCACATATTCAAGCGCTTGAAAAACGTGCCAATGTGGCGACTGTTCAGAGTACGGTATTTGGTCAATTGGCTGCAGAATCAGTGCCGAAGAACCTTCAGTGTATTTACATTAAACTCACTGCCGTTTGGCTTGAGAAAAATTCACTACGGGAACTTGCGGATGAGAGGAGGAACTCTCTGCGACTAGTTGATAATAATCTTTACCATTTCTGCTTATTTTCAGATAACCTTCTGGCTGTTTCGGTGGTTGTTAATTCTACTGTTTCTAATGCTGATCATCCGAAGCAGCTCGTATTCCACATTGTAACGAATGGAGTGAAATACGGGGCAATGCAGGCTTGGTTCCTTGGTAACGATTTCAAAGGGGCTACATTAGAAGTCCAAAATATTGAAGATTTCTCTTGGTTGAATGCTTCTTACTCTCCGGTTTTAAAACAGATAAATGATGAAGATTTACGGAGATCCTACTTTGAGAGGTCGAAGGATATGAGTCTTGAACCGAAGTTACGTAATCCTAAGTACGTCTCTCTGTTGAATCACCTGCGATTTTACATCCCGGAGATTTATCCTCAGCTCGAGAAGGTAGTTTTTCTTGATGACGATGTTGTTGTTCAGAAGGATTTGACCCCACTTTTTTCATTGGATTTGCATGGTAATGTGAATGGGGCAGTCGAAACTTGTCTTGAATCCTTTCACCGTTTTTACAAGTACTTCAATTTTTCGAACCCAATTATCAGCACCAAATTTGATCCTCAGGCATGTGGATGGGCATTTGGGATGAATGTTTTTGATCTCATTGCTTGGAGAAAGGAAAATGTGACTGCGCGTTATCATTATTGGCAGGAACAAAATGCTGACGGATCACTATGGAAGCTCGGCACTCTTCCTCCCGGATTTTTAGCTTTTTATGGATTGACAGAGCCACTTGATCGGCGATGGCACGTCTTAGGATTGGGTTATGATCTGAACATCGATAACCGTCTGATCGAGACTGCAGCCGTGATACATTTTAATGGTAACATGAAGCCATGGCTAAAGTTAGGAATAGGCAGGTATAAGCCTCTATGGGAACATTATATGGATCAGACTAACCAATATCTGCAGGATTGTTTCACTAATTAACATATATGATACTTCCAAGTCTTGGGAAGCTATTGGACTTATATTTATTTCTTAGAATTATCATTGCCTTACTACAGTGCTAGAAGTAGAAATTTTTGACAATCTTTTTATTTATTTATCTTGGAAGGAGAATTCTTTTACACACTAGAAAGTAAACATGTATCAGATAAAGGTTGTAAGGGATTTCATTTTTGGCTGATGGGATTCTGCTCTTCTGCAAATTGTAGTATCATTGTTATAAGCACTTCAATTCTCTCTCAATTCTTGTGTGGGGTTCTTTCTTTAGTTTTAGACAGTATTGAAGAAGGAATATAAATTAAAGTTCTATTCATTGTATGGCTTTATTCACTACTGCATACTGAATGTACCCTAATAGTTTATGTTGGATGGTTTATGTTTTTGACTTGGGAAATAGGAAAATAAATTTGAATTGGTACGTTAACTTTGTTATTGATAGGCTTGTGTGCTCCACATTTAACTCCCATTACCCTGAAAAGTTAAGTACCACACTGCCTCAAATTATAAATGGAAGCATGGTTATAGATGCGAAAGGTCCCCGTAGAAGCCACAAGGTGAGGCGAAAGATGTCGATTGCTGAAATATGCAATCAAGGAGAATCAGTTCAAAAGTCGACACTATATAGTAGTATCAATTCAGAGAAAGTGGAAGTGGGAAATGTAGATTCGAGCTGGCTGCAGTTTGCAGAAGAGGATTATATCGTCTTCTTTTTTCGCGAAGATGGAGGAATCCATATAAATGATGGAAACTTAGAAGAATCCGATGAGGTTCAAAATGCAAGTTCAAGACGTATTAACGGAAAGGTTAGCCTCTTATTTTCTGCTTCGTTTTCTATCCTACGCACAACCCTTTTCTACTATAAACTTCATTTAGATTGCAAAAGTAACTTATTTTCACATTTCCCACTTAATTTCTTAAAGAAACAGCTTATTTATGGTGAGGATATTGAAGAATCTCATGTGTATAGAATTGGAAGGGATACGGTGAATAAAAGATGAAAAAGATATTAGTCAAACAACTGAGGAAGACATAGCAAACGTGAAGTGCCTCTCAATCTTTAGGTCTCGTCTACATATTAGCAGGAAGAATTGCATAGCTGATAGCACTTAATGCTATAGGAATGTAAAATAAACTAAAAATTTGTAAATTATACCGTCAAGTTGAGTTTAATACTACATATCAAACAGGTCTTATGACACTGCAATGTACGAAACTAATTACACCTTAACATATGCAAGACATGTCATGTCACCTTAAAGATTTGTATCTTTTATATTTCAATTAAGTTCAAACAAACCTAAGAGTTTTATGTGATTTGAGAAAACAAATTAGAGTAACGACATTGACACAGTATTGACGTGGATACTTTATCACATGCTCATCAAAGAGATTAACCGTGTTGAAGAGAGTATCAAGCCGTGTGATTCTAACCAATCAGATAGTAGCACGAGTTCTTTTGCCTTCCCACTGTAAGTGTGAGAAACATGTATTCATGTTTCACGATGAATTCTTGAACTTCTGATAATGATCGCAAGGTTATGCTGCAGGCTGGGGTGGGAATGGATAAGCAGCCATGTGCAGATGCCAAAATCACAAGGCAAACACAAAAGTCGAGATCTGCCTCGTCACTGTTGTAGATTCTGAAAGTTGCACGAGAAATCAAGATACAAGGATCGAACTGACTCTGCACTTTCCCTGTCAAAATTTGTTATTCTTTGGGCACTTTTATCAAATATATTTTGTGATTCTGGAAACCATACCAGAGTAATCAGTTTTGCCAAGAGCGTTTTATCTGCTGCTTGTGGGGGTGTAGTATCAAACTTTCAATACCTGACAATTCTGTTAAGCTAAGCTTAGAAGTTACTTTTAAGTAACTTTCACAAACTGTCTTTTAGACTCTTGGAAGTCACTAAAACAGTATAAAATCTTTACTCTCAGGAAAAGTATGTTCAATTTTTCTAAGCTTAGGCAAATATGAATAAGCTGCATTGTCTGTGTCCTGCATTCCGGATATGCATTGCAACTATCGGTTCCATGAGCAAGTACCAAGATTGGGTGTCAGTGTTCAATTAAGTGAATCAAGAAAAATAGTAAACGAACAGTTGGAATAAATCTGTCACAGCTAGACTATGATATAAGAACACAAGTCTTTACTTCAAGTTTTGGCACCGCCACCAATTTATGAAATTGTGCATCCTTAGGGAGAAAAAATGAATATGAAATGCACGCAAGTAGACGTGCTGAAGACATAATTTAAAAATATAAGTTCGACAATTGTTAAATTTGAAGATAAAGTGGCTCAAAATCAAGATCGACATATTCTATACAACACATGCTAGCATATCGAATGAGACCGCATTTGATCAAGATGAGGAGCGTCTCTTCAGCGAAATTCAATAACAAAAATTATTCACTATGACTATGCAGCACCCTTGGAATTGAGTATAAAGATGAGGCTGGCATTAAAGATCTAATATTCATCAAATTCACTAATTTTTCTTTCTTTTTTTGAAATCCAAAACAGATAATCTCATTGAACTAGATCACTGCAAGCAGCAGACGACAAAAGGATGGTAAACAATGAACCCCAAAAAACTGACTGCAGCCATAAAAGCAATAGTGGCGAGCTCGTGGACCACTATATTCCAATTGCAAGGGACATAAATATAATGACAAGGACCACTACTCAAAGCCAAAAATAATTCAGCAATTCGATTTTCCTAGAGGGAGAAGGACTGAATTATTTATCATTACAATAAGAACCATCGCCCCCTCCCGTCTGCAGCCCTACAAAGGGATAATGCCCTCTCACTCTAAGGTGGTAATCGGGGGACTAATAAGAATAAGCGACTTATGCGCCCAAGTTCCAATGAGTGGATTTCTTCTTTATAAGCAAATAGTTCTCTATCTTTATCCGTCCCTGGACAATCAATGGGCCAATCATTCTGCTGGCATCTCGCATTCACGACCCCATTTGACTGCCGCTCGGATCAGAGAATCAACTCATTCCAGGAAAAGAAAACAAGATGACAGACATTTGAACCGGTGCAACCAATCGCACTAATTTACTTTTTAAGATTTTTTTATTTTCTTTGACGAGACCTCAAAATTAAAACAATAAAGTTACCATATATTAAAGGCGGAGAGAGAGAGAGAGAGCGAGAGAGAGATTAGTTACACGAATAGCATTAGACGTCCACAAAGTTCAAATATTCATTCCATTTACCCCAACACAAATTATAGGAGAAACCAGAAAGGATAAATAATCACTTTGCAACCTGACAAACAATTCGGCCCTAAAGGCCAATTGAAAAATGTTTCAGTAACAAACCTGGGGAATTATATTTTTTGTTTTATAACTAACGATTGAAGACGTAATCTAGCACTGGTAACTGCAGCAATAGACCCTTCGTCTTGCTTTGCTTTTGCAGCAGTAACAGCAGCAATGTAAGCTTCTCTTGCAGCCTCCATTTCCTGCATCTCAGTTTCATTCAAATCATCCTGCATAAGCAAGTTTCAATTGAACGTAAATTATGAAAGAATCAGTAAACATCAACACACAGGGCATGGTGTGCTAAGCTTAGAAATAAATAGAAGTTACCTTTTGTTTTCAAGCATGTTCAGGTGTTTTACTTTTCTAATTTTTGAGCAACAACATTACTTATCTGGAAATGTACTTATCTGGAAATGTAAGTGTTACCTTCTTGTCAAAATAAGTACCTTATCCATTTTCCATTTTGATCGATGAAAAAAAATAAACTTATTTATTTATCTATAAGCGAACTTTTTAAGCTAAGCCAAACATGCTCTAAACTGAAAGGCATCGTAAGTAAACTTTTTAAGCTCAAACATGCTCTCTATCACATGACCTAGAAGATAACATAGAGGAATCATCTTTGAGATTTATTTCACGGGGAAAGGGGGAGAAAGAGAGACCACAAGTGATCAATAACTTACTAAATCGTGATTCTCATCTAGAGGATAAGAGACATCATCATAGTCTTCAGCAGAAAGGGAATCACTCTTTGTTAAGCCTTGAATTAATAGCATCATTGATGAAGTATCTCCTTGCACCATTTCTAGATCTTCTTGGAGCTTCTCCACTTTTTTGTTAGCAGTTGTTGCTTCCCATTGTAATTTCTCAACGGCTGCTTGCTTGTCAGCAAGCTTAGTCTGTGGATAACATATGGTAGTAACAAAAACACGAGATATATTTATAGAGAGATGAGGAGAGTAACATCTTATACGAATGACATATTTGCATAAGCTTCAAAAGTTTACTTATAAGTAAATAAGTTCAAAATAAACAATTCTTTCATTGGCAAAAGTTGGAAATAACTAAGAAGTCACTTATTTAGATAATGATTTTACTTACAAAATAAATAACTTTCTACTCAAAAATAAGAAAAAAATAAGTTATCCAAACATGTATGAAACCTAAGTAACTTTTGCATTTTTCTAAGCAGGAGCGAACACGCTCTATAAACTGCCTAAAACTAAAAGATGCTTTCACTAATGACTAGGCTAGCAATTAGTCTTTGAGTCAGAGCAGAGTATAAACAATGACTTGATTTTCAAACTTCACCCTCTAAATACAGAAATCGAGAAATTTCATCAGATAGGCAACAAGTGCTAGATATTAAGTTGAGAATCTATATTTTCAACTATCTCACCGTTGTTACGTTGTTATATTTAATTATCCTCTCAGAACAAGTGAAATATTCAGTAATGAACTGTAAATACGTGCTTAGATGTGCGTGCAGATAGACACCGAGTCAAAACCATTTTTTTGTTTCAGGTTTCTTACTAGTATAATCACGTCTGCAGAAGTTTAATGTTAGATCTCTTAAACCTCCACTCAAATATGAAACAGACAAGACCTTTCGTTCTAATTTCTAAGGAAAAGTGAATGGTAGATGGAAAACTTATTATTTGATGCAATTTAAATTCCAAATAAACTTCCTTAAAAGATTAGGCTGCTGGAAAAATACATGTTCACCTCTCAACAATAAGAAAAAATTATATTGACCTGTCACCAACATTCTTTCTATCTCCATCCCTAGCAGTTTCAATAAAAAAAACAAGGTAATGTTTGGAGAATATTAAATTAGTTTTAAGAGGTGTAACTAAATGTGATACTCAAACTCTTCAAAAATGGTGTGAAGTACTTGCGTCAACATCACATAACACGGATACTGACGCGGGTTCTAGTTGGTGATTCAGTTGGAAAAGGCAAACGGGTGCGGAAGAAAACAATTTTACTCATCTTTTATAGGTGTGCTTGGCTCACCTTTTGTTATTGTTATTTTAGAATTGGATTTAAATGATTTATTGTTATACTGTTTTGTGTTATTTTGGCATTGAATTTTAATAAGGGTGTGTTTGATAGGAAGCCAATTCCATGGAAAATGGAAATTCCATTTTCCCACCAAAGTGGTGGGAAAATGATTTTCCAAGTTTTTTTTTTTTATTCAATTGGAAAAAATGATAGATACAATGGTAAAAAAAATTTATCACTTTTATTGACAATTTCCATGCAAAACAAAGCTAAACGAATGATATTCGGTATAGTAAAAAAAAAATTGTAATTTTTTTTAATTTTTTGGCAATTGGAACAAATTCTAGATCCAATGGTAGAAAAAATTATCACTTTAATGGATAATTTTCATGAAAAACAAAGTCAAACGTACACCAAACTTTCAANCTTTTCTTGACAATTTTCATACAAAACAAAGCTAAACAAATGATATTCTGTATAGTAAAAAAATTGTAATTTTTTTTAATTTTTTGGCAATTGGAACAAATTCTAGACCCAATGGTAGAAAAAATTATCACTTTAATGGATAATTTTCATGAAAAACAAAGTCAAACGTACACCAAACTTTCAACATTTTCCAAGTGGAAAATTATACCAATCAAACACAATTAATTACAATTCCCAGTAAAACAATTTATAGGCAATTCAATTCCCTAAAATTCATTTTCTTTCCATCCATTTTCCACATTTGCAATCAAACGGACCCTAAATTTCTATAAAAAGAATTTTAAAAAAAACTGTGTAAGACATATAATCATATAAAAAATTTGGATCATTTTTAACCATATCGCTATATCCTAAAATTTAAAAGAAGGATCCAAGTCCTAGATATCTACCCGTATCCGACACATAGCAACATAGGTAACTATTACCGAGATAAACTGCGACTTAATAAAACATGTTTTTCAACAGTTCAATTTAGGCTAAAATGTTGACCTTATAAAAAAGATGAATCCCATTAATAATTAAAATCCCTGGTAAAATGGAAAGTTACCTAAATAATAAATATGGAAACTACATAAACCTAATAATTGTGGAAAGAAAATCAATCAATAAAATTTCACTAAAATAAATCATTAATTACTCCAAAACCCATGATTAAAATAAGCACAAAAGTGGACAAGTGGAAACACTTGCAAATTACACTCCATCAAAACAATAAAAGAAACAAAAATGTTCCCCAATTAAGCATCAAAATCCCCAAGAAGTGAGGGTATTTATTTGAAACTACATAGCCTACAAGGCAATTAAATTTAGATGGAACTACAAGAATGTCATCAAAGAATAATCTAAAAATTCAAGTGTTTTCTGATCATTTAAAATATTAAAGAGAGAGAGGAAAAAACTTGTTTCTAGTTTGCATCTACTTTCCTTTCCCTTTTATCCTTCGGGCAAAGGGAAGGAGGATTACTATAGCATCAAATGCATACCTTCGTATCAGAGAGCTGTAGTTGACTGGACTTAATCAAAAAATCCTTTTCTGCATCCTCATTTTTAAGTTTATCAAGTTCCTTATGGATGGATGCCACCTCCTTCTCTGAAAGTTCCACTGATTTCAGAAGTTCATCTTTTTCTGAAAGCTTTCTCTGTAGATCTTCCACTTGTTCCCTAAGTGATGCCAGCTCTTGTCTATCCTTTTCTGAAAACATTGGACTTGAGGAGAAAATGGAGAAATCGTCAGCACATCCATCTTGGTTAGTTGCCACATTTTTGTTTTGGTCCCTCTGCTTTTTTGTTGGGATTGCCTGCAGCAAAAAATTCTAACTTCATAACCCACTTTGTATTCGTGAACAGAAAATGTAACTTATGTTTCTTGAAACCGTCAACAATGAAAAAACTTACGTCATAATAAAATGCATTTTAGTTGTATAGCAGGCTTAGAAGGACAAGGGCAACACTGTATTCAGACATTCATTTATCAAAGAAAGATACTCTTTAGGTTACCAAACCATACTTCTGATTTTGGTTCTCTGAAGTTGTCATCTCCAAGCTTATAAATGACAAGGACTAGGGGTGCCGACTGCTGATTGAAGATAAAATATAAAAATGAGTACTTAGGTGGTTAGAACATGTTTTGCGTACTGCTCATAGGAACGGCACAATCTCGGTAGAGCATTTCAAACCATGGAGGGGGGAAACCAAAAATAGCATGGCCTATGGTTGCTAAGGATTGCTTTAAATCTTCATGTATGTCTAGCAACGAACCGAACAGGCCAACCCCAATATTTTTGGAGAATGTTTAGCTTGATGTTGTCTAAGCTTCTCAGTGACAAGCCATCGTGTCTGTGTTTAAAAAAACATAACAGCCATTTGGTGGTTATCATTCTTGTTTAGGCAGCCACGATAAGCATGCCATCTAAAGTCAAAATGATAGTCATAATTCAAGTTCTCTAATACAAACCACTACTTTGCACTGAAAAACGCATATTAAATAGGAATCTATAATTAAGGATTAAGAATAAGGCAGCTAAGGCTTGGGAAAAAGAGAGAGAGAAAGGGGGGAAATACTAAGACTGAAGCATGCAATCATGTTTGACAAGCTTAAATTAAAGTCAATTACTTATTAGTAAATTTTGTTTTCAAAGATGTTTGGCCATGGTAATGTAGTAAACTTATTTTTTGTAGAAAAAACTACTTTTACTGTCCAAAAGTGTAAATTACATATTTTCAATTTTGACCAAGACATAAGTACTCAAAAAAGTAACTTGTTATTTTACTTGTATGAATACTTTCTTATAAGTTAGTTTTTTTAAGCTTAGCAGACAATTGCAGTGCTTGCAACACTGTGGACGCAACATGCCAGAGTATGTTATTAACTCACTTACTCAAGTGTCACGACTGAAGGGATAAACTTAAGTGCAGACATGCAATCATTTTTCAACTAGAAGTATCAGAATATTCACTTAAATCGTGCGTGACAGATAATAAAAAGTGCATAAACGTGAATTTTTTTTTTTTTTATCTTAAAAACGTAATTATCTTTCTAATTTTAACATCACATTAAAAAAAAAAATCATTTTTCTAGTGTTTTCAAATTTCATATTCCTTGACTTTCTACGTTACAGAATTTCAGGTATAAAGCAAGACATTGCAAAATTTGAAGGTCAGTCAGCATGCACACTTCCTTCGTGGGCAATCTGTTGTCCCTCTCATTACTGGACGAGAGAGAGTAAAGTTAAATAAGTTCAAAATAAATAGAGATCAAAACTGAAAATAATTAAGTTGACCTCTCTTGTCCCCAATTTGTATCTCAGAAAATTCAGTACAAAAAAATTCACAGTTTTAAGTAACGCAGAACAAATAATCCAATTCTTATGTTATCATCTAAATTTTGCAAAATAATCAAAAAGTTGCTACAATAATATGCTCATTTATTAACATAGTATAAATAATCAAACCGCAGAAGGAAAAGCTACCTTCTTGTAAAGCGATTCTCTACTGGGCATCTTGGTACAGATCATTGAACCCCGTCGTGTAAATGAAGGATTCGCTTTCCGATCCTACAGAATTTCCTCATACAAATTCATCAACTCCAGAAGAGGGGGGGGAAGAGAAAAGAAATTCCAGTTTTTTCACCTACATTTTCTTGGGAAAAAAAATAAAAATTATTAAACTAAAATTCATATAGAGAGGAAATGCTTGTAAGTACAATGAGAGACTGAACAAGAGGGACCATCTCAACGAGATCGTTGAAGAGAACGCGGTCGACATCGCCAGAGGCTGCAGCGGCAGCGGATGCGGTGGAAAGAGAAGAAAAAGTTCGGCTGAGAGACGAGCGGTCGTCGGCGCCGGATAACCATGAGTTGGGATCTGAACCGAAACCTCCATTTTCCTGTAAATCTACCAAATGTTGCTGGGATTCATACATTGTTCTTGATTTTCTGGGTTTTTGAATAATTATGATAATATCAATTCGGATAAAGTGCCAAGCAGAATATAGTGAAGTTATTTTTTTTGTTTTCTAATTAGACGGGTTACCAATTTTTTATTCTTTCAAAATAAGCAACTGTCTAGTCACGTTAAAATTTTCATTTTCATTATTTCACTCATTTTCGATCACACATTATTCAATAAAATAATATTTTTCATCACATCAATATTTTTCCTACTTTTTCAACCACACATTTTCTATCAATTTACTATTTCAAAATACATTCTTCCAAAATAATGTGGTTCAAACACACCATAAATACATTATTTATGTTTGCTTTTTAACTCATAAAAATAAATTTTTTGACATAAAAAAAAAATATTTATTTATCGATTAATAATAGGGTTAAATTCATTAATGACCATCCAACTTTATATTATCATTCAATTTGATTTTGTTTTATCATGATCACTCAACTTTATATTTAGTGTCACTGTAGCCACCAAATTTCATATAATGTTTCAACATGGCCACCTAATTTCATATAACATTT
>CAIGRT010137895.1:0-15711 GCA_903798405.1 Fraxinus platypoda
CTTTTGGGCCTTGAGCTTTATCATAAATGGCTTATTTCTACAATAAAATTATTAAAACCACCATTAGGATTGGCCATTGTTCAACTATAGAAAAAATATCATTAATAATCCCAAATATGCTTATGTATTAGAAAATAATCATGAACAATCAACATTAAAAGTGTGTCTTATACACTATCACACAGCTACTGCCAAGATCCAAAACACATGCCCACAACATATCTTCAAAAGTTTGACTGGTTTTTTCTGACTTTCCATCCGTTTGTGGATGGTAAGTAGTACTAAACTTCAGTTTTGTCCCCATAGCTGCCTGCAAGCTTCTCCAAAATTTTGATGTGGACATCGGGTCTCTATATGAGACAATGGTTCTAGATACTTGCTTTTAAGTTCACCTTGCTTCTCCTAAGTTGACTCGTCAAGTCCATGATTTCGTCATTGAACCTTGACCAGGAAAATCTCTCTATTTCTTAATTGGTGCACATTTCTATTAAAAATCATCGTCGGGACTCTTAATATGACAAGTTTTTTTGTACCTCCAAAGTCTGATAACTTACCACGTGATTGGAGTCATGAATATATTTTCTAAACTTCGAAACATGGAACACATTATGTACTACTGCGAGTTCGAGTGGTAAGACAAGTCGGTAAGCCAGAATACCAATCCTTTCAAGAATTTTGAAAGGTCCAATGAACCGTGGTCTCACTGTCCCCTTCTTACCAAATCTCAAAACACCCTTCATTGGTGCTACCTTCAGAAAAACTTTGTCACCCACTTGAAATTCTAAATCCCTTCTTCTACCATCAGCATAACTTTTCTGTCGGTCTTGTGCTGCCTTTATTCTGGCCCTAATCTTGTCAACTGCCTCAACTGTTCGTTCAACGATTTCAGGACCCAAAATTCTTTTCTNACTTGAAATTTCAAATCATTTCTTCTACTATCAGGATAATTTTTTTGTGTATCTTGTGCTATCTTTATTCTTGCTCCAATCTTATCAACCGCTTCAACTGTTCGTTCAGTAATTGCAAGGCCCAAAATTATATTCTCTCTAACCTTGTCCCAATGAATAGGGAATCTGCACTTCCTACCATAAAGAGCTTCATATAGGGTCATGCCTATAGTGGCCTAAAAGCTATTGTTGCAAGCAAATTCCACCAACGGTAGATGTGTCTCCTAGCTATTGCCAAGATCCAAAACACATGCCCACAACATATCTTCAAGAGTTTGACTGATTTTTTCTAACTCTCCATCCGTTTGTGGATGGTAAGCAGTACTAAACTTCAGTTTTGTCCCCATAGCTACCTGCAAGCTTCTCCAAAATTTTGATGTGAACATCGGGTCTCTATATGAGACAATGATGACTGAAACTCCATGCAATCTGACTATCTCTATGACATATAACTGTGCGAGTTGCTCTATATTGAAATTTACTTTGATTGGTAGAAAATGGGCTAACTTCGTCAAACAATCAATCACTACCCAAATAGCATTGTGACCTCTTGCTGATCTCGAAAAGCCTACCACAACGTCCATTTTCACGTGTTCCCATTTCCATTCTAGAATATCCAACGATTTTAGTAGTCCTGATGGTCTTTGATGTCCCGTCTTGACCTGCTGACAAACAATACATTTCTCTACGAACAAACCAAGTCCTCTTTTCATGTTTCTCCGCCAAAATGTATCGCGAAGATCTCAATACATTTTCGTACCGCCAGGATGTGTAACATACGAGGTAGAGTGAGCCTCTTCCAATATCTTGTTTCTTATACTTTCATCCTTATGTACACACAATCTTCCTTTTGCAGATACTTTAAATTCTATCTGTTTGTTTGTACCAACCTTAGTCTTAATCTTTCGTAAGAATGGATCATTATCCTATGCTTCCTTGATTCAATCCCCGCTTTTATTGTCGTAGTAGTCTGAGTCGATGGTGTGATGACTTCCAATCTCAGTTTCTCAAAGTCCTTTATCAAACGTTCTTACACCATAGGTAAAGCTGCTAACTGCAATCCTGTCTTCCTGCTTAAGGCATCCACGACTATGTTGGCCTTACTCGAATGATAAAGAAATCAAAACCAATTAATAACAACTTCTTTAAACTTCAATAACTTAGGCTTTGCTTATCCGAATTAACTTTTTATGAGGCCTAATATACATGATTAAATATGAGCTATTCAACGAGCCTAATATTTATATGCTTTTCGTCGCTCTATCAATATCTAAATATTTGGCTCAAAAAATTGAATTTATTCCAAAATATAAAATATAACATCAAGAATGAATTAGATTTTATTATAAGAAAATTTTCGGGACCTTACACAACTGCATCAAACTTGATCGTAAACTAGGACTTTCATTTGCCCTTTTATGAAAATTCTAGCACCATTGTTAATTTTCAAAACTTGACCTTCACCAGTATACATGTACCCCTTCGAATCAAGAGTACTCAAGAAGATAATATTTATGTTCAAATATGGAGCATGTCTCACTTTACCAAGTGTCTTAACCGTTCCATCAAACATATTAATTCTGACTTTACCAATATCAGCTATCTTACAATGCGAATTATTTCTCATTACCACGAAACTCCATGAACCCGTTTCATATGTTGAAAATCAATCCCGATTAGGTCACATATGAAAAGTATAGGCCGTATCGAGAATTCAATCTTTATCAGGTTTGGACTCACTGTTGAAATAACCAAAAGATGTCCATCACTATAGTCATCTTCTACAAAACAGGCTTCACCTACCTAGTTATCCCTTCTGATCTGTAGCAACTAATCCATGTTCTACCACTTATAGCAATCTTTGTTTATGTGCTCTTTTTTCTTGCAATAATAACGTACTATATCACTATTATTAGACCTAAACATGCCCCCTTTTATGACTACCCAAATTTCTCTCATGAACAACAAGACCATTTGCGTCTTTGATCCAACAACTATTTAGACTAAAGCGTGTCATAAACTTCATCAATGGTGAGAGTATCTCGACTATACAAGATGATGTCCCAGAATGTCATATATGAAGAGGGCAACGAACATAAAAAAAAATCAAACTTAAGTCCTCTTCATCATATTGGACTTCTATGGTCTCTAAATCAGCGATGATTTCCTTGAATATGGATAGAAGATCTTCCAAAGATCTGCCTTCTGTCATGCTATGTGAATATAAACGCTATTTCAGATGCAGTTTGCTAGTTAGACTCCGAGTCCCGCATAACTTTTTCAACTTTAACCATAATGCAGCGACACTTTTCTCCTTTAATACGTCCTGTAGAATTTGGTTTAAAAGATGAAGATGTATATGTAATAGGGCCTTCCGATCCTTATGTTGCTTCTCTTCCATTGTCAAAGTTGATGACATCTTATCGAGCCCCAGCAGAGCATCATCAAAATCCAATAGTGCGAGAACTTCTTGCATCTTAATCTACCACAAAGAAAATCTGATGTTGTAATCCTAAAGCGAAATTTCAAACCTTATATTTTCCATCCTAAAACAATGAAACCTCGTTCTGAGTTGATAAAACATCGTTCAAATACGAAACCAAACTAGCTCTTCCAAGAGCTGCCGAATTCTTGGCTTTGGTACCACTAATTAGAAATTGAGCCATTCTCATGAATATTAAAGACGAGATATAGGCAATATGTAAATAACAATCACAAGAATACAAATTTTGTGTGAAAACCCAAGACAGAAAAAATCATGGGCTGAGATAGAGAATTTACTATATCAAAAGTAAGGAATTATAATATGTTCTGCTGGATCTCACTAGGACTCTCTCATGATCTCACTCTATGGATCTCTATATTTGTGAGTCTCTCTATTAATCTGAATCCCATCAAATATATGTAATACACTACATATTTATAATACAAAAATTCCGAACATATTAGGAGAATTAATACAATGAAAATTCTAATATAAGGTGAAGTCACAATATAATAGGTAAAATCAATAATGGAAAATTTAGGACGAAATAAGAGTAAAAAACTACCAAAAAATAGAATTAGAATCCTGCTCGGACGTCACTGTCGCTTGAGAGACAACCTCGCGGAGCTCGAGCGGTAACAATGCCGCTCGAGTGGTAGCTTAGCGCCTAGCGAGTGCCAATGTCTCTATTTTGAGCGTTCGCACATCCCTCGGGCGTGCAGTGAGCGACTGTCTATCGTAAAACCTTTCCTGATCCATCTTGGACTCCTTCAAAATCTTTTCAAGTCTATTACCAACTCCTAATACTCCTCCGACAGTATTTTCAATCAAATGCCGAACAAGAATTCGTGTCACAACCCAATTCAAACACCTCTACTTCAATATAAAAGTATTTCTTAAACATGCAATATTAGATAAACGGATAAATAAATTGATGGCACACTAGATATAACTTTGATCCTTAGTCTCGTGCATTTAAAAACAATAACAATTGGAGAAGACGTGCACTTACTAAGATGCTTCTTTTTCTGTAGAGGTGATATTGAATGTTGTATTATAGTTTAATATTTAACAACAATAATTTAAAAGCTTGCTTGACAAATATTTATAAACAATTTATATTATAAATAGATAGAAAGTAATGGTGGATAAATAAATGGACCCTGCTACTTCGCCAGGGCCCATGTAGCTTACCTTGGCCATATGGCTTTTCCTAAATAAATAGTACTTCCAGGTTTCACGACATTCGAATAAAAAGTGATATACCATTTATAAATAATTTATAAACATCAATAGCTGGTTAAATTATAAATATATATAAATAAATAGTGTATAAGTAAATATTACTTGTGAATCCTTTGAAATGTGTGAAGAAAAAGTGATTTTAGTGTTTCTAAATAGTTTTAAAACATGAGCCTAACATAATCTCACATGGCCCATATTATTGTACTAAATACAACTACATGAAAAAAATATTTATTTATTTATTTATTTTTCTAAGGGGAGAAGGTGTTCTGAAATATACAAAGATCAGGGCTAAAATGTAAAGAGAAGGCATCAATGTTTCAAAATAAAAAATTGAAGCCACAATAAACGAGAAGACAACCAAATTATGACAAAATACAACTCGTGAAATCTCAAACCCATCTAAATGGTAACTAAATCTCATAGAAAATTCAACAAAAAAGGCCCAGAAATCAGCATAGTAAAACCCAAGGTTCTAAAATGTGTAATGTGTTTCGGTTGAGTATCAAGCATTACAAGAATATGTGTGTCATGCAAAGCATATATGTAATTATGTGTTTTCCAATTTTTAATATTATTTTAAATAGTGAAAAAAGATTCTCAGATCGCTGCCCGATAGGTTCTATTCTAAGGTAACTCCCATCGAGGAGAGTAAAGATATAGAGAGCATGAACGTAGAAAAATTGATGGGATCTTTAATGACTTCCGAGATGCATCTCCATATGAGAAAGAAGGAAAAGGATCGGAAATTCCATTTAAAGTCAAGCAAGCTGAGATAGAAAAGGAGAAAAATGATAGTGACAGTGATGAGCACATGGCCATGCTCACTAAACAATTCAAGAAGTTCATGAGAAACAATAAAAAAGTAAATGATTTCAACCTCAACAAAAGAAAAAAGTTCTTCAACAATTCAAGGCCAAATTCATTTACCTATATGCAAATGACTCAACATCGCATTCAATGTTATGAGTGTGAAGGATATGGGCATATAGCATCTAAGTGTGCCAATGCACTGAAATCGGTTCGAATAAAGAAGGCCATGAACATCACTTGGAGTGAAGAAGATGAAAACTAATCGGATTCTGATGAGAAAGACAGAACAGATGACGACCAAGTAACATCTCTAACTGTCAACCTTCAGTATGATGCTAATACGTCACAACTTTGGCCTGCATATCAGAACCTACTGACTATAGATTCAGGTGGAACCAGCAATGTATGTTCATAATGCAAAACTCTGAAAGATATCTGGAAACTAAACAAGAAAAAATTGTTACTCTTCTAGCAATGATGTAATATATTGAAGAAGAATTTGCTATGGTAGCAAACGAAAGATAAGCCTTGTTCAAAACCGCAAATGAGAAGGAAAAAAAATTGTTGAGCCTTCAAGTTGAATTAGCTATTGACTCACCTTAGCGAAGTACTTAGCTATGGAAAAACTTTTAATGACAAAGTAGGCCTGGGTATGAAGGAAAAGGAAAAGAGAAAGAAACCACTCAACTAGTGTTCATTAAAGTAGAAGTGAGATCTCAAAAATTGCAAGTCAACCGTCTAAAACTGCCGTCAAAGTACCAAACAGACCTACCACCTGTAGGATAGTACCACTGATAGAAACTCGATAACAAGTTCTGACTACTTCAAAAAACTTGGTTCATATCATAGGATCGGGTAAATAGGTAAAATTTTAGGCAGGTAAGTCACAGCACTTGATCAGATATAATGTTTGTGATCAATATGGATACAATTCATACTACTGTTTAACACGCTGAAAAATGAATCACACTGAGAGAGTTAACTTGCTCACTGATACCTTACAGCAAAATCCTAAGGCTAGAATAAGGCAAGTTTGGATACGTAAAAGTAATCTTAGGTGTTATGTTGTTAATGTTGCTTATAAATCTATTGTACTTAACTCCTGGTACTTTGATAGTGGCTATTCCAAACACATTACAGGTAATCGTTCTATGTTAACTAATTTCAAAAGTCATGCAGGATAAATGGTTACTTTCGGGGATGGTGTTTAAAGTAGAACTGAAGGTGTGGTTACAATTGAAATAAATGGACCACCTGTGTTGAAAATGTATTTTTTGTTGTTGACTTTAAGCTAATTTAATTAGTGTAGGTCAATTATGTGATGATGAACTCATGGTTATATTTACGAAAAGCACGTGTAAGGTAATGAAAAATGATGATAGTTGTGTCCTACGTGGTAATCTGTCTAGTGATAAATGTTATTTTCTTGAATCTGATATTGCATATCATTCCTCTAATGCTGACTGTACGGACCTGTGGCACAAACGATTGGGACATCTGAACTATATAGTTCTTGTCAAACTCACTGAAACTAATACTATAAGAGGAATCCCTAAGCTTATAGAAAGACCTGAAGGTGTGTGTGATTCATGACAAAAGGTAAGCAGGCTAGAACATCTCACAAATAAGGTCAGTTTCTTGCTACCTCTTACTCTCTTGAATTAGTTCATATAGATTTAATGTGGCCAATCAAACTCAATGTCTCAGTGGCAAAAAAATATATCTTTGTTATAGTTGATGATTACTCTAAGTACACTTGGGTAGATTTTTTAAGAGAGAAATCTGATATGTTTGAAAGATTCATATTCTTATATCAAAAGTTAACCACTAAAAAACATATTGAGGGGACTAAAATTGTAAGAATTAGGAATGATCATGGTAAGAAATTTAAAAATGCTAGCTTTTCTGTAAAAAGTATGGTATTTTTCACGAGTTTTTTGCTCCTGAGCAAAATGGTATAGTGAAGAATGTGTCATTACAAAGGATGGCTAGGGTGATGTTGAACAGCAAGAGACTTCCCCTTAAATTATGGGCTGAAGTTGTAAACACTGATTGCTATATTTTAAATCATGTATTCTCGAGAATTGGTACCTGACAAACACCTTATGAAATTTGGAAAGGTAGGAAACCAAATCTCAAGTACTTTCATACTTTTGGTAGCAAGTATTATATGTTAATGATAAGGAATATATGGGGAAATTTGAGCCTATGTTCATTGGGTATTCAGAAACTAGTCGAGTTTATAGAGTTTATAATACAAGGACTCAAACTATCGTTGAATCCACAAATGTTAAAATTGGCGATAGTGATGATTCATCTTCTTATTCATAGGAACTTGGGATTCATATTCCGGAAGAATATATTGTAGATGATCAGAATATTCAAGAAAACTGTATTGCAGATTTAGGAAATAACAGTCAAATAGAACTATCGGTACCATGTTCTGAGGATCATCTTCCCGCTACTAGAGGTGTTGACCCACTAGAGAAAGATAATGAACTACAGAACAAAAGACACATCCTACCTAGATTCAAAAGGCTCATTCACTAGAAAACATTTTTTGAGAGCTTGGAGATGGAATAATGACTAAAAGGAGGCTTGCTACAGAACTTGGAAATGTGTGCTACATGTCACATATTGAACCCAAAAATGTGATTGAAACACTCAGTGACAACGGTATTAATCAAGACTCTATTACCATGTGTTGTCATAATATTGGTGTTATAAATATCTCTGAAAATTTTGTTCAACATTCTAGGACTAAGCAAATTGATATTCAACATCATTTCATTAGAGATTTAGTTGAAAGAAATATTATTGTCCTAGAACACATTCACATTGAAGGACAACAGGCTGATTTACTTACTAAGGCTTTAAATACTATCATTTTAAAACGTAACATACATTAAAAGCCAGTTCGATATACATAAATTTTTTTGTTTGATTATGTGTGTTCATTTTGTTTGCTTATATATAAAAAACGAAAAAGAAATTGAAAAGGATAATAAAAAAATTGGGGTTTCTATTGCAAATGTCACAAGATGTGAAATTCTGATTGGTTTGTGGTTATTGAGAAAAATTAGAATTTCCTATCAGTGTGGAGTGTCTCTTTAACTTATGGTAAATTATTGTTAAATAAGTACACCCTTAGGACATAGTGGCTACTTCAATTGTGACCATTTACTAACTAGATTGTCATCTTAAGGTAACAAGTGTTTGAGTGTAGACTTGTGGTCAGTATGTATGTCTCTCTGAACTGTAATATGATGTTGTGTAAACATGCAGGTTCATTGGAGGAGAGAACTACCACCATGGGTGTGTGAAGTAGTCATTTATAATGAACATAAGTCATAATAAAAAAGGGCTACTCCTATAACTGTGTGAAAGTCAACTCTATGAATTAAAAAGATTGTGAATTAAAAGAAAAATAAAAGGAGTCAACACATGAGCACTTAAAAAAATATTGAAAAGAAAAAAATTATATACATGCCAAAGCTTGGCACGCACATATTTTTATTTACAGAGACAATTTCAGATGATATCTAATTTGAAATAAACTTCTGCATCTAGTCACTACAAGTGTCAATTTTGATTAGGACGTGATTTATGATTGATTAGTTTAGATAGTTCTACCACACACTCACATCGTAATCTGATAAATGAATTGAATTAATAGTGAGTAAACATCTTAATGAAAATTTCATGTTTATCTTGAGTATTTTAAGTTGATTGTGAAATTGATATGATTATGAAATTTGTCCAAAAATATTGTGATTGATCCATTTTTTAGTAAATTTTCGTATTTGTGTGTGATTGACACGTGTGGGCTTTTTCGTAGATTTTCATGTCAACGATCTAAACTTTACAGTAAACTCTGGTATCATTGCAAAAAGGAAAAACTGAGTAAACAAAGTTTAGAAACAAAATCTAGATCGAATATGAGATGTCAATTCAGCCTTACTTGGTGTTAAAAATGAGAAAGTACTCATTGTATTTGATCTAGAATCTTTGTAGTTTCAATCTATTTTGCGGATTATAGCTGGCAGGTGTACATAAGTGGGAGATTGATTATTTGTAGAACTTGACAGTTACATTCCTACAGCTCCAAAGGTACAAGATTCCTACGTCCTATCACGTTAGATTAAAGCAATTGCTACTGCTCCTGCTGAAGAGAGAGTCGGGTCTGACCCAGCACAGGAAGTCAAGAAAGATTGAGACCTGAGCTTTATATAGCAAAATCCAGATCAACCTTCTACTGCTAAGAAGTTAACTAATTGGTTGGTTCTATCATTCTGATTTAATTATTCTAACTCTAACTCTCTGATCTAACTATTTGCTCGTTAACTTTTATGGTGTGCCTTTTTAATTTCAAAAAAGGAGAGTAGTAGTTTTCGGTTTTTAAACACTATTTGCAGTATGTAGAAAACTTGATATGTGGTAAGTTTGACAACTTTTCAGTTTGCAGGTGTATTACTTCATATTGACATTATATTACTACTTATGTGCTTAGTTTTTGCTTGACCTATATACTACGTGATATATTTATTGGTTTCATGAAGTTAGGGGTAGTTGTGTGTTGCTTAAGAAAACTAACTACGTGGGAGTAGTTCATGTGCTATATTTTGCAAACACTCTACACACACCCACAAAAGTGACATTAAAAATCTAAAAAATGTTTTTAAAATTAAGCTAAGTGAAAGGGGGAGATTGTAAATAAAATATTTTTTATATTTCTACTTATTATTTATTTATTGGTTGCTTAAATTGAATGATTTTTAAATGTCAAAACATGTGCCAAATGTTCAATTGATGTAGTCCAAACATGTAAGCTAGTCAGTCAGGACCGATTGAGTGCTACAGGTAAACAAATTTCTTGGCTACGAATTTTATGGTTTCCATGCCCTAAACGAGATGCAATATTTACCTTCCATATAATAGTATATACAGAAATATATATTTACCATTTTGAACTGGTTTGATTGGTCAAATAATTAAAAGAATGAAAGATTTTTTAACTAATCAAAATTTTCCTTAATTTAATTATTGACCATATCAAACATGTTCTACATTTTTTTTTATTGTGTAAAATTGTCATATTTTAGGTAAGAGACGTTCATGCGTTGGAGGAGTCTTTACATAAGTAAAGAAAATCATTAAGAGGAGGCTATTTGGCATGAGTAAAACTAATGCTTTGAGAAAAATCTGTCTTCGCCCGGTGAACCTATAACATGAATTTTGTATCTTCTGACCATCTCTATTGAGTTCTACCCGGCTGATGTTCCATTGAAGTATCTCAAAGCAAAAACCTTGTTTTTTTTTTTAACCATAATTGAAGATAATACACATGTGCATGAATGATATAATCCTATTCAAAGATCAGGTTACTTGTCATGAGTTAAGATTGGTGAATCTTAATCCAAGTAGTGGTTACGACCGAATACAATAGTGAACAGTCAAGATCGGAGGATTTGATTCCACTTCTCCAAGAAGTCAAAAGAAATAAGAAAAACAAGGGAGTTGTTCTTTATTTGCTTTTGATTGTTTTAGTTAATTTTGAGAAATTACTAAACTGAAACTTTTGTACTTTTTATTCTTTGATTGTGGATTATTTTACCCATGACATGGGGGCCCGTGGATGTTTCTCTTAGGGGTTTACCATGTTATATCTGGTGTTCAATTTTATTTATTTTCATAATTGATTACATCTTGTGGAACACTAGTCTGTTAAGTTGTGCCAATCAGAACGGTGTTTAAAATTGTCTATAGGAAGTTCTAGTTGACTAGCGAAACCTGCCTGAAACGAATAATTGTTAAATTAACTAGGTTTTAGTATTTACAATATCCATTATCGATCATTCTACTGAAGCGTCAACCATGTTTCGATATTAAGGATGCAAGCCTGAATAAAAGATGTAGACCTGGGGCATTTTTTAGAATGTGTAGATTTGGACGATTTTTGAAGTAGTCCCTAAACCTATTATATGCTTCTGGATAGCTCTCGAGGTCCTTCTGCTTGAAAGTATGGAGTTCATTTTCTAGCCTGATTGACTTGAGAATGCGGAAGGAATTTAAAGGTGAATTTCTATACCGTGTCATTCATGAAATGATACTCCCAGAAAGTAGTAAGTGTAGCATTCTTGTACGCTATCCTTTAAAGTATGAGGAAATAAGCGCATTCGAAAGGCGTATGCTAACATACCTTCATGATTGATTATTTCGCAAAACATTAAGAAGGCTTGAATGTGTTCATGGGGATTTTCAATTGATTTTCCTGATAACCTGATGACCTAATGATTCTGACATAAGTTGATAATATCTGGTCAAATGTGAAAGTTGGCCTGCCTAAAAGGTGGATAAATAATAGTTAGCTGCACATGAGCTAGAATGGGATTCACGTAATTCCGTACTAATAATTCACCTTCATTGGCAACTGCTCTTGGCGGAATTGGCTATGCTAGCGAATCTGGTGGTAACTGATTTGATGTTGATTTTCTGTCATTTATCTTGCTTCTCTTTATTATCTTCGTTGTCAAATGTCCTTTCGATCTCGAGATCCAATGGTAAAAGCTTGATTTTGTCAGAATCTTACATAAACTGGTGGACAACACCTGAAAAAGAAAACCAAATAAAAGAAAGATTAAGTATGTAATTAATAGCCTAAAACAAAATAAATTGAAATGAAATAAAAAAAAAATTGAATCCTATATGAACTAATAAACTCAAATTAAATACTTAATCTCCGACAATGGCGCCAAAAACTTATTCGAGGGAAACCCGCAAACGTACAAAATCGATGATAAGTAATAAATTTGATGAGTTAAAAATATCGTTCCACATATAATAAATTTCGATTCAGGTTTACTAATTTTGTCTTGAATTTGAATTACATGATACAAAAGAGATTTGATTTGTAACTACTTTAAATGATGCCAAGAAATGTGTAAAAAAATGTGTATCAAATTATGGATGATTGTATTAAATTTCAAATCCGCCTATTGCTATCCATCTCAATTCACAATTATTTAGGGCTTGTATGGGAGGGATTAAAATTGGATTAAAATTGAAAATATAGCCGTTATTGTTGACTTTTATTAGACGAGTGTGACCTAATAACGGCCATATTTTCAATTTTAATTGGCTTTTAATCCCTCCCGAACGGGGCCTTAGTTTAGTCATATTCATGCATTCTTGGCCATCAATAAAGTTAAGATATTTAACTTTCTTTTCCAAGATACATTAAATTTATCATAATACGACCCAAGGATTACTAGCTCGAATTCCAATTATTAAAACACATTAAATTTCAAATTATATATATGATTGGACTCGTGATAAGTGATTATTCTTAACATCTATTTCACATATATTAATTTTATAACATTCTAAATTTATTGTGAATATTTCAACACTACAATAAGCAACTAATTATTCAATTAGTGGCCTATCAATTAAATAATGCAATGAGTATGTAAAATTAAACAAGAAATGCGATAATTTCTAAACTAATAGTCTTGAATTAAAATAAATAAACAATTATCTTCATCCAATACAAAAATGGATCTATCGTAACATGATTTTATATAAATTACACGAAAAATAATAGAAAAATATCACATGGATCATGAAATAATACAAAAGATATCGATCTTCAAATTCAATGTTGAAATCCTCAATTTCTTGGTGTAATTGATCTTCAGTTATTGCTAGAACTTAATTTTCCCTCTCAAAAAATATCAATTGGCCTCTTTCTTCTTCATGAATTTTATGAATGTATAATTAGAGGGTACAAGTTTGTATTTATAGAGAGACAAAATTCAGGTCAAAATCTTGTAGAATTTGATTCCAATTATCTGTTTTAAATCGAAAATTGCCAAACAGGTCCTCGAGATTTTACACAGCGCGACCTCAAAATTGGCTCTTGGTTAATTATTTCACAAGCCGGCACGGGGCGCCGGCTTTTCACTCGTGCACGCCTTTGAACTTAAAATTTTATGCGTTTTGGTCCCTGCTTTCTCCCTATGTGTATTTGAATCAATTGTTTTTATAATTTTGATCCTTAAACTTTTAATTGCATCTAATTGAACCCAAGCATTTTCCAATTGCTGATATCAAGTCTGAATTAACTATGAGACGTTTATTCTTTAATCCTTAAACTTTGGATTTCGTCCTCTTTCACTCATTTTTAATTCCTTTTAACAAATTCACCCAATTTTCCTGAAGTTTTACCTAACAAACACAATTAACACATAATTAAGCTATAATTCATCCAAATCAACAAATACCCTAATAGTCTAGAGACTGTAATTCACAACCTTCCCTACTTTGCTTCTTTATTCCTAGTTAATTGTAATAATGGATGTGTCCCTCAAAAACAAAATGAAAAGTAGACAGCCAAAATACATTTTATTTGGTAGAAGCATTTACCCTAGAAAAACTAACGAGTAGTAGTACATCATTCTAATTAAAACAAAAAACACAAGACTGAAATTTTGCTTGAATTGAACCGAAGAGGTCCCTTAGCTTTAAGATGCAACTTTATTCTGGTTTCGAGCTCTTTCCTTCTCCTTCACTTCACTCCCTTGGGATATGTCATATTCTTCATCATGAAAAATTCATCAAAACTTCAGTCATCGGTACCGAAAAATTCCTTAAGAGGCAATACTTGTTAACGTAATTATAGACGTAAAGGGTCATGAGCGATTGATCAAAAGCAAAGAGAGAACATACCCGGGGCATTTCCATGAACAATTTTCTCCTCGTCCTCCTTTGAAATAGACTGGTTCCCTCTATACATTCCTCCAAATCCTTCTTCATCAGACCTCGAAGCATATCCTTCCCCAAATGAATCAATAGTTTCCCTAATTCCAAAACCATGTTAAACTCAATCATTAGTTCTTAAGAAATTTCTTATCTTGAAAATTTTTTCGACAATCCTTATAATTTTTTCGTCCTTGGAAGTGAAATATCTGTCTATACCTCCATTATTAACAAAAGGCCATCATTTTATGACCCGTAAACAAAAAACATGAACAAAACAAGAATTGTGTTCCAACCCTCTTCGATTTTTGGATTCCTGAGACAGGTCTATTTTCTCAGTGCTCTGAGGTTGATTAGGCCCTGACATGGCTTGTGCAAATCTGACTCCACAGAGTCTCCTGCTGATGCTATTTGGCAATTGAGAAGAGATTAAAGCTGCTGATGGTGGTTGTACCCTAACTGATCGAACAGCTTTGAACATTTTCCTTCTTAACAGAGTGTTTAGATGAAAACAGCATATAATAGTATGTATGTATATATAGAAGGGGACGAAAGAGATGAGGATATTGTGTCAGCATGGATTTGTGGATCAATAAAAATTTCCTTAGTCATGCTGCGAACCAAAGGTGTAGGTTCTGGTAGTCTCACACGTATTCACTTTGTTTGACAAATGTATTGAGGGAAAATCTAGAATATGCCACACGTCTTGAAGTCATTAAAGAAGGGTCTCATTTAAGATTAGGACATAATTTCTAAATGATTTTGTGTATGATAATCTATATTGGTCCATGTTTAATTTAGTTAAAATCAAATTTTAATAAAAGTTGATAAAATGTATGATTAAAAAATTGATAAAAGTTACGAATTCTATTAAAATGTATGATTAAAATTAACTATTAATTTTAACTTTAAATTTAAATTTTGACAACTTTTTTAAATGAACCAAACATGAGCTTAATACTGCCTCCAATGTAAAATTTTATGTAACACTAGTCGTCTGCCCGTGCAATGCACGGTCTCTATAATTTTTAAAGTAATGTTAGCATGTTGAGTTTCAAGGATTGGTGGGAGATATTTTAGTTGAATGGGATCAACAAAATAAACTTAATCTGACGAGGTAAATTTTCATATGATTTTACCAATAAAATACAATTTCGAAGCATCTTAAGAGTACAAAGAAATTAAGAAAATATTTTTTTGATACCATTAATAGAAATAACATAGAAGAACCTACNAAGAGTACAAAGAAATTAAGAAAATATTTTTTTGATACCATTAATAGAAATAACATAGAAGAACCTACTATCCTGGAATTCTTGGTTCTTATTAACTTGACACATTAAAAAATGAAATTAGTTTAAGAGAAAATAACTAAAAATTTATGCAACGGAGTCATAATTTTACTGCCAAGTCACAATTTTAATTATCAGTGTGGCCATGGACGGATCCAGGATTTTTTTTTTT
>CAIGRT010137908.1:0-15345 GCA_903798405.1 Fraxinus platypoda
CTTATTCAATCTCATTGACAATTTACCTCCAAGTCCATTAACGGAGTTAAGCTGATTGAATATCTCGAAACGATAATACTACAGTGCAAGCTTTAGTGTTGAATTTTATTATAACTACCTAGGACCATCAGTAGCAGCAGTAGAATCATGCAAATAATAACAAATCTATGCTCATTCGTACCTATTAACTTCTGAGACAGACAATCCCCACAGAGCACCAGCAGCCCTCTCCTGAAGGCCATGAGAAGCATTTGAGCAAGACTGCGCAAGAGCCACCTACCACCACATAATATTCAACAGTCAAATGTGTACATGAATGTTCTTCTTGTCCAGAATCAAAATTCTAACTTACATTTGACAAGAATCAGCAATATAACACTTGACCTGAAGAAAAGGTGTGAAAATAGTCGCACAAAATAGATGGTGTTGCAAAACTGGCGTATGCAAAGAAGTTGAGTTGATGACTTCATGAAAAGTAATACTTTTGACAATTTTGGATAGTAAGTCATCTTCAATTCATTGAAATATTATGTTGGAAAATAGTGACATAATCAAGAATGCCGCATAAAATTGATAACACAACACGGGATAATTTATAACTAACTTCAATTAATGGTTTCAAGAAATATGCTGTTAGGTATATACAGGTTCCAAGGACTGAGTTAATACAAACAGGTAAATTTTCTATAGATAAGGAGCTGGAAGAAAAGAAATACAGAGATAGGCATGAAATTTTCTAGCATTTTCAAAGTTTGAAGGTTTTGGATCTAATCATAAGTAGACATAAAATTCCATGTAAAGATGTCTTAGGATCATATCCTTATCATTTTTTATATCATTCTTTCTCACATTCTACCTCCATAAGCAACTAAGGATACCTGGTTTCCTTGATAATGCAATCATATTATAACAAATTGATGCTAAGAGGAGAGGCACCCTATGCTCATATACTAGGTAGGTACTATAACTGATGCAGAACATGTTACTAAATGAAGACAAGGCATTTTCAATTTAATTAAATGAGTAATATGAGGAAAGACATTACCCGTAAATAGGTTATTACTGACCCAACGTCACTTACAAAAAATCACTTCTATAATTTTATACTTGACAACCACAGAATTGACAAAAACTAGTGCAACCTTTAAAAAATGTATTACTTGGTTTGCATGTGCATATAAAAAGGTTGGTCCCATCATTTTGGGCATTTTCGTATACCGCAAACACATGTTATCCCCAATCCACTAGTAGGGATTGTCATAATTTTAGTTATAATGAACGCTTTTAAAATCCTTTTGAGTTTTACCTAATAACTTTACCTCATGAAATTAGTTCAAATATCAACGTAGACCTGTAGATAAACTGCCCCATCAAATTGGTCTAAAAACTAGATTAGTCCATTTCTGAAGTTTCCAAACAGATCTTTAGGTTTGGTTTGTGGTCCAGCCACATCCAAGGTCTTAAGTTCTACTATTTGACAGCGACAGCTTGCAGGAGGGATTGATTCTGGTCAATCCACAAGCAATCAAGCAATAATAATTGATGCAAGCATGGAGATGCATGTGGCAAAAAAATATATGCACGCAACCACAACACTGAAAACTTTGTTTCTCAAGAAGTAAGAGTGAAAAGAACCAGAGGACTGAATCTTTAACCCACTAGTCCATTGCATGCATGTACATGCAAAGTTACATAGGCGTTGGTGCACTTGAATCGTGAAAAATTAACAAAAATATGCATACACATAGACACAGCAACTGGCTGATATAATTAGCATGTTGTAAATACTATTTGTCATTTCCAGTTTACTTTCTTTTGGGGAGTTTTCCAAGAAACCGTTGATTAAAATAAGTCTCCAAGGGCAGGCAGACAATAAAGAAGGTCCAATGCACTGAAAAGCAAAACTAATAGCCAAATATTTGGAAGGATTCTAAAAATCTTTTCCACTGTGTAATTAGAAATATTATATTCATATACTACCATCAGCAGTACGAAGTCTGACTGATAGAACAGACCAACATCATGCGAGTATGAAAGGATAACAAAATCATAAATGCAAATCTATATTAAATAGCCTTATGGACTAGCACAAGCTCGTGCATATACTTATGGTTGGGTTTTTTGGATAGTTCTACCCATTACTCGTAGGTTCCAAGTTGGAGCTGACTGTGGAAACCTTACTGAGAAGAACAAGATGAAATACATATACAGGGCTATAAGAGAAAATACATATCTGAAGTACAAAAAAAAGGAGAGAGAGAGAACAAAAACTTGAAGATTTTAGTTGCTAACTTCTAGTTTTATGTAAAAGTAAAAAGGTATCACATAGCTCGCATGGATTTATTCAATATATGATATTTGGACTCGTATAAAGTACAAAAATGGAGGGTTTTCAGAAATAGTAAAAACCTATTGTAGAAGAGGAAGATCTTACACAAACATCAGCATGCTACACTAAGCCCCAAAATAACCAAAGCAATTCCTACTTAACCTTACAGCATGTTGAAAAACTTCAAGAAGTATAAAATATATATATTTTCCAGGACAACTTGAAGGGAAAAAAGTGAAAATTGGCCAAAATTCAGATAAGACAACATCATGTGTGGGTGCTGAAGAGCCAGTGAAAGCGACCAAATTTTATTATTGTTTCCACTAAGTGGCTGTGTATAAGTTTAAACCCACAGCCTAAGCACAAGTCTATTACGAACTTTTATGCCTTCCTTTTCTTGATAAATTTTATGGTTTTCAGATTTTGTTGAATCAATATTAGACTTACAAGTTGTTTCAAGACATCTTACAATTTTTTGTAAACTAATTTTAACTAGGAAGCATAATGTTTTACGTACGGATGTTGTGACGGACAATTTAAGATCAAGCAAAAGACTACCATACCAATGCCTCAACGCCACCAGCTGCTGCAATGGCTTCTCGATTTCTGTCATCAAAGGATAAATTCCATAATGCACCAGCAGCTTCTTGCCTACACTTCAGCCAATAACGGCATTATATTTTCATTCTTACAAGCAACAAGTATTCTCCAAATGCCAAAAAAAAAAAAAAACACAGTAATGACCAAATCCATGCAAAAGTGCAAACAACTTGAAAATAGTGACCAAGAAAACAGCGAAATACACAACCTGACACCATCATGAGGAGAGCGGATGAGTTGTACAAGAGCTTCAAGAGATCCTGTCTCTTGTCCAACAGCAGCATTGTTACCATTGCTATCTCCATGAGCAGCCAAATTTGCCAAGGCACGAGCTGCCTGGATAATAACCTCATGGGATATTGGTCAGAAGCATGATACAATTTTCTTTCATGCACATCTTTACAAATTCAAGAGCAATTGAAGATAAAACACCAATGGAGTAGCATCTACTAGTTCGAAGAACTCATATGCAATTCCCTTTCAGACTAATACAAGAGAATGCATAGAGAATGTAGCGAATATGCACTGGAAATTATATTTGAATTGCTTTAAAAAGTGTAGAGAATAAAGATTGACCAACATACTACAAGAAATAGCCTTCTGAAAAGTACATAAGAGCTATGCATGGTCAATCTTGTAGATTTAATGATTAATGCACATAAGTACAATTTATGCTTTTGTGCACCATATGATAAAGAACTTAGACAGCTACATACAAACTAGTTTCTTAAAAACAGCTTGTTCAGAGTGTAATTATAAAAACTAGCATCTTATATAGGAAAAGACTTGTACAGTATGTACAGAGGAGAACATTCATGCAAGAAAACAAATGATGCCTACAAAAACAAAATAAATGATGAACCTTTGAAAAAGCCTCATTGGACATAGCATGTGAAATGATTAGAGTAGTGTCCTGCGACCAACTGATCCTAGTATACTGATTAGTGGTTATCAATTAAGTACTAACTACTATTAGGAATGACACCCTTTTATAAATCAAGATGGTTAACACAGAGCATTTTTTCCTACTGTATTTTAAAGTTTCCTGTACTTGCAATCAGACCATGTTGTCCTAACTACTAGATAGTAAAACACTCTCAAAATCATGGTGTCTAACAAGTATGAGATACTCATTCTTTAAAACTTATTCTAATGCAACCTGCTCTTGCACTCCATCAACCTTGCAATTTCGAGCAAGTGCTACCAAAGCACGGACACCGCCCACTGAAGCAACTTCCATGCTGCATTTATCATCTGCTGCCAAATTTGCCAATGCACCAGCTGAACGTTCCTGAAACATGCAAAGAACCAACCACAACCCACTTGAGCACCAATAGATTAACTCAGTTTTGAAAGGATCTATTTTGATATCAGACCAACACAGGTAAAAGTTACAAACAGGAACTCAAGTGCATCTGGCTCATACCAAAACTCCTTCACCGCCAGTGGTCCTCGACCATTTGAAGATGAGATCAACTAAAGCCTTTACACCACCAGCTTCAGCAATAGCACCCTGGAAGAAATTGGAACTATCAAGTTAAAAAATAAGGCGGGAAATGAAAATGTAATGCATATCGAATAACAGAAAAACAACCTTGTGCTCTTCACCGACAGAAAGGTTCCACAGCCCTCCAGCAGCCTCTTCCGCAACCAATTTGTTGACAGACCTGGCAAGATTTGCAAGAATACTGATTCCCCCTTCCTCTGCCACAGCTTTTGCAACATTAGCATTCACCGACAGGTTTGCTATGGCCTACATATTTAAGAAAAATGAATATGAACTCATTGTAAGTAATGATAAAGTTTAAATGATCTGCTGAATATTGATTTACTATTATTTTAAGTTTTGGAAAAACAAGAGTAAAAACAAAGTTACTTTGAAAGGTGAACATAGGGACCAATCAGTGTCCAAGGAACGTGAACATAAGAAATAAGCCTACTGGCTTACAAGTTACAACAGAAATATTAGTGGAAATCTTACCTTAGCAGCTTCTGACTGAAGCCCCTCCCGCCATGACCTAGCAAGATTTAGGAGAAGGTGTATGCCACCATCTCGCATAACTGCTTCAGCCCTTCCAGTGTCTATACTGGCATTTTCATCATCGATGACGACAAATGTTGCAAGAGCCGTGGCTGCCCTTTCTTGAACTTCCTCCTGGGCACTATGTATGAAACTATGCAACAAGATCGAGCCTTGGTTGAGCCAGAAATTATCTAAACCTGGTGGATTGCCCTCAGAAACACGTAGAAGTGAATGTGAAAGGATCCATTCCAGCCAATTCACGATCTCCTCTGATCCCCTATCCTTGGTTTTAAACTTTCTCCAATTCAAGAAAACATTGCTCCTGTCTTCTGTAATATCAGCAGATAGGGTAGCTACTCCTTTAAGAATGTCCGTGAAGACAGCAAGCAACACTTTACCTTTGTGATTGTTGTTGGAAATGAGGGTGGCATCACTCTCAAGTGCTGGACAATTCAAGGCACTCAAAATTTTCAAACTACTGAAGGATGAAAACAATCTTAAAACAGTACTTGAGGTAATGTCAGTTCTAGAAACATCCAAGCCTGTCAAGTGAGGCAGCTTACTCCAAGGCTGTAAAACCAAATTCCACTTAATATTAGATGTTCCTGCAACTGAGAGGAAGCGAACTGATCCAACATTTCCGAGGGCAGTCTCATCAACCTTCTGACAGTCGATGAATCCAATATCTGCTAAATTCGGACAATGCTTTGCCAAAGCATTGATAGCATCTGCATCCACTTCATGAATACCTGAGAGCCGAAGTTTCTGCAGTTGTCTACAACAAATTGCCACTGCTTTAACTGCATCACCGCTTATCCTTTCACAGAAATCTGGCCCAATCTGAAGGCACTCTAGCTCTTCATGTCGGGCTGCAAGTACAGAGAGGGTAGCATCAGTCATTTTTTTGCAACAGTCACCACTAATCTCACGTAAATTCCTAGCTTGAAGATTTATAATTGCGTTGGCAGATTCAAGACCACGAAACCGAAGCTTCTGAAGATTCTGGCACCGAGAGGCAAGTGAAGCAGCAGCAAAAGTGTCACACTTGTGGGTCCGCAGATCCAATTCCTGCCACAAACATGGAGATTTACCCAGAATCCTCCATGACCGACAGGTTGATGACAGGCTAGCCCGGTCACGGTAATTCAGATTTGAAAATAGCTGAATTACTGTATCATCAGGTAACCTGATCCAATCAAGTACCCCTTTCTCGTCCAAACTCAAATTCTCATCAATCTCCACACAATCCACTTTCTCTTTGCCCCTCCTCGCAATCCTCCTCCGCACTCTTCTACTCATACTTCAATGGTTTAGTCACAGAAACTATTACGCATCCAGGATTTCTATGCCAGAAATGATGCACATAATGATAACTCTGAACTCAGTAATGAAGAAGAAGTATTTTAACAGCCTGATTATCTATCTTCAACGCACTGCCCTTTGGCTTGATTTATGAACCATAAAAACCAGAAACCATTATTCCAGTATCAATTCCACTCTATAACTCATTTCAATGGTGAAGCTGAACAAACTCTATACAAATTTCCTTTGACCTGAAACCACAAACATTCAAATAACTACGGGCCCACCACATGCAATCCTAGGAGTAAGCATCCTTTGCACATTAAATAATCATTGTTAAGAAAAAAACTGATGAACAAACAAATACCCAGAATTCAAAAGCACATCAATATCAAAATACAAAGCCTGAAACCAGTAAAGTTTATTTAAATGGTCAAAAATTAATACCCCCTAGCCTAAAAAAATAAAAATAAAACTAAATCTCGAACCTACTGGTGGAATTCTTAAGCAGACCCAAAATCTAAATCTGTACACAAGAACAGAATATCATTGTTCAAACAATTCACAAGATTTTAAGCCATAGATAGCATAATCTGTAATTATAAATGCACAACAGTAGGTAAAAGTAAATTGCATTTCCCTTCCAACCTAAGTATTCTAACCTCGTGGGCCTTATAATAAACCCTTAAATTTTCCAGTGTTGGAATTTATTCTGTTTCCAACAATCGCAATCAATAAGCTTGAAAATATCCCACTAATACCCAGATGCAACAAAATATAGATTGATGCAGAGCTATATAGCTATGTAGGTAAAAATCTAATCTCTACATATATATGCGATAAGTATATGTAAATCTGTATACATAGGAAGAAAGAAGACAAAGGTGAGGAAGGGTCGGAGAGAAATCAGGGTAAGAATATCAAAGAACGAAGAACCAAAGCCTCAAACCACTTGTACGCTTCTCTTTCACCCTCTCTCTCACTCTCACGCACACTATTATAAGTCCCTCACGTTGTGCTCAAGTGTAAGAAATCTACCTTTGGAAATTTCAGTGAAATGGACCTAAATGCTACATTATCAACCATTATATTTGAAAGAATTACTGAGAGTAACAATTGGAGTACAATAATTAGCACCTTCAATCTGAATTTCATTTTGGCCAAGTGAACTAGTGTTTCTAAGTTGGAAATGATAATGTTGATGAACTAAAGTACAGGGTGGTAGAGTATTACCTAATGAATTCTAAGCTTCTACAAGTGCCGACATGAATGTTCTGCCCGATAGAAGGATATAGGTATTTATGTGGATTAATCTACTTGTACATAGGTGTGTACATAAGCGTGTATATAATGTGAGTGTGGTGGAGCCCACGTCACTGTAGCGTAGGCCCCACCCCCACTCACATTATGTACACGCCTATGTACAAGTAGCATTGTCCATTTATGTATTCTTAAAAGTTAACGCATGCGAGACTTATAAGTGAGATGATTAACAATTTATGGACGGTCAAGAATATTTAGTCCCATTTTTTTTTTTTTAACGAGATAACACATGTTTATGGACAACTTATGAAACATAAACCTCCACAATCGTTATAGTTTTGATTTTAGTCACCACAATGCTCGTACATATGCTCGATGATGCATTAGAATGTCCGCTCACATATCGAATGTGATAACATGAACTACAAATTAAAACACGAGTATGTTGATCCAAAATTATGCTATATTCATCATCCTCATATCTCTATTGCCTGCATGGACCACTTTGTACCTTCATGGAACTAACAAGCACTTGCTTTCGTTTTCAAAGAAGAGGAATTGAAAGAGCAATATGGATAATAGGACTTTAATAGTAATAATGAAAATGATTTGAAGTACTAGGTCAAATAATAATGTGTAACTAAACAATATTATCTAATATTGCGTATTAAACATGTCATGATAATAATTAGCATTATTATACCCTTTGACTTTAATACCGCTTTAGCATTTCTTTTAGCTATCAAATAATATAATGAACTCGTAGATTATATCAATTTTTTATAAACTTTATAAAGTTCACAAAGGAATTGAAGCACGACAAGCATACGACGAACTCTTTGTAAATTTCACATTGAGTAGTGTTATTCATCACCACTAATGCTAAGTACCAGTTTAAGTGACAACACACGATAGATCTAATTACGTGAATCTCACAACAACACATTTAATTAGACTTATCATTTAATGTCACATAGACGGGTGCTCTAGCACCAATAATGCTAAATAACATTATTCTTTCACGTGAAATTGACCAATTGATGCATGCGTAAAAAGCTTAATTACACAAATATAGTTGAACACAAAAAATTAACAATCTTGAAAGACGAAGGTTAATTTCTTTTCTAAATCCTCGGAAAACTTTGGCCAACATTAACATAAATGTTACTATTCATTAAAACAACGAATAATAAAATAAAAGGAAAGTTTGGCCATGCTGAATCTAGACGGCCCGACCCTCCATGCTTGAGAAGTAACATTATTACAAAATTTTACTGGCTCAATGCTAGTTCATTTTGTTATGTCATTTCAGTTGTGATCTTCCTCTTCAGGTTTAGTTGTCAAGGGTCAGCCTGTGGCCGAAGACTGGCCATGATCAGCTGCATACGACATCAGAATAAAATCCAATGGTCCTTCTCTGGCAATCTTGAATGCTTAGTAATTCGACGTCGAAAACTTCAAATTGCTTTGAGCTGAAAAATGTAGAAGGTCCTACCTGTTGAACATAAAAACATCCACCTCTTATGACAAACCACGATGGAACTATAACAAGAAGTCACAACAAACAAAGCTCTTTTCCCAATAGATTCGAGGTTAGATCGTTCTATGCTACTCCGTTCCATTCATTGCTAAATCTACGGAAAGATATAAAGTAACTAGATTCTTAGCAATTGCTACCAGCCTAGTATTTTTGTTCTACCGAAAAGTAGAAGGGAGAAACTACCATCATATCATTTTCAAAGCAATGTTTGTGTCGAGAATTTGAATTAAGAGGCAGGTATCACAGGCCTCTAGAACAAAAGAATTCTGCGCTTGTTTGTTCGTATTAAAAAAGTGGCAAAAGTACGACATGCTGTAATTGTGTGTCAGCAACAGGAAGAAATTGGTTCGATATGAATTCATGTTCTTATTTGTCTAAGGCCGTATTGGCTTTTATCCACGCCAAGATTGAATCTTGATTAAGATTTCAGACAAGCAATCAAGCCTCTACATTTACCTCAATCTGCAACAAAATGCCGTTTGGTGACACTATGCTTACGCACAATATAAAACTCGGGACTCTAAAGTCTTACGTTTATCCATGTCTTCATCTGAGATCAGATCAAGCATTTCTAAATGTTCAAGAATCAGAGCTAGTGGCCGAAATGAGAGATAATTCAACTGACATTCATTTGACATTGTGAATCACTACGGAAGAAGTTACAAACTACCACGTAGAGAAACATGGCACTCTTAGAAGAAAGGGCTACAAATATAATGTTTAAAGTTAAAAACTATTCTTTTACGACATGAACGAGAACTTCAAATTTTAGTCTGGGTCGATTTTTAACTTGGGAAGTTCACAACATGAAAAACTAACAATCAAAGTTAATTCAACACGTTCAAATGATAGGCTTCTTTAACACTACTTGGAGATACAGAAGACGACTAGTGTTTATTAGAGAATAAAGAGCAAACGAAAGAATCAATAATGTTTATATGGATAAATAAATCAGGCAGAGAGACAAATTGCGTACTGGTGGTCCCAGCTCTGGAGGAACAATTATCCTCCGTTTCCCCCCGGGTTTCATGTCTCGGATTCCTTCCTCAAACCCTACGTTGAAAATTTTGCTCAGTTACTTTATCTCAATAAGAAAAAGTAGCAAAATTTAAGTTGTTAATTTCTTGCTTTTGTCACCTGGAATTAATGCATTAGTACCCATTCTGACTTTCGCAGGAGAACCTTGCAAGTATGTACTGTCAATACGGCGGCCGGACTCATTATAACCAATATAGTGAAATGTCACCTACCGGAGAAAAGAAAGCGGAAGAAATCACCATATGTAGGAAGTGACATACAATTTGAGCAACATTGTGAAAACTCATTATTAAAGCCTACAGATGATTCAAATTTGTCCTCACAATGCTCATGTAAATTATGTCATTTCACTACAGGATTGAATATGCACTCTAAAATGTTCGCTTTCCTTTTTTCAGTCCAAGACGCCATAAATAAAAATTTAAACCAATAATTTGAAGCAAACTGGAAAGGACTTTGAGTTATTCTCAATCAAATAGTACATTCATTTTTATGTTTCAACTTCAAAATCATTGATGAACTTTGAGGAGAGCAGGTCACAAAGATTTCTAGAAACAAGTAGAACAAAGAAAAACCTGTTGACCATCCTTTGGACAATCACCTGTACCAGCTGCTATGTCCCACAATATGAGACCCGAGTCACGTTTAACATATTTGTCCGATGTCACTACGTTTACTGTAAAACCTGAACCAGATAGAAACAACAACATTCACATCCTAGAGATCAATAAGAATAGTGGGGAGAGATTGGAATTAACAAGTTACTACCAACAATTTCCACCATTAACACAGTTATAAGAAAAGAACAAACCTTCTCTAACAAAATTAGGGAAGTCATCAGGCACATTATTTTCTCTCTGTATTCGCTTGTTCTGTTCTAGTAAGCGTCTCTCATCGTAAGGACTTTGCTTTTTCGTCTTTCCAGAGGATGGCAAAGCTGTAGATATGCCCGAGCCAACCAGGAAAACTAGGAGAAGTCTCCGCCTTAAATTCTCCTCAAAGTGCAAGATGCTTTTAGCCTGTTTTCTAGCCATGGAAAAGTGTATATAAGCAAGTGAACATGAAAACCAAAAATCAAATGCAGAGGACTAAGAACAGATCAAGTAATATTGGATCAAGCTTATCAATGATACCCATTATTCTGCAAATTCTGAAGTGAGCAAGAAGACGCTATGATATTCCTCCGAGCAGAAAACAATCCAAATGTTGGACGGCCTGGAACATTTATGCCCAAAAAAATTATACAATTGAGTGTAACAAAGAAATAGAAACTGAAGAAGATTATGGAAACTGTTTCATAAAAAGAGACATCATAAAGAAAGTAGTAAACAAAAAAAAAAAAAAAAACAGAGAAACAAAGAAAAGGGACTAACTTGGATTGCATCAAACATGGCAATGATGCAAGAGGTAAAGGAAGAAAATGAATTGGAAAAATAATTCCATTATAGAGAGCACATGGCATCATTTTTCTATTATGGCCTATACATCTTATTTGATATTGAAACGGGCCCAATTACGCGGCTAAAGCCTTGGCTTCCGTTTGGGAAGAATTTATAAACAATTTGATTTATAAATAGATAAACAAGTAGGGGATAAGTGGATAGCACTTGTAGATCCATTGGAATATGTAGTTGACTATGAAGTTGATTATTTATAAATGGTTTATAAATTAGCTGAATGGAGGCTTAGAAAAGTCCAAATAGGAAGGAATATAATTATGAAATAAAGCAACATGTACAATCCATTTATTCTTTTTATTTCCACCATTTATAAGAATGGAAAGTATGCAACATAGTGCTACCACTGTGAGTAGCAACCATCCAAGAATATCAGATAACCAAAGAAAGTGTCACTCAAAACTCGATTTTGGCAGCCCCAGCTAATTTTATCCATAAACTAAGCTACATTTGAACACAATATTATTGTAATTGTTAACTGTCCAAGAATATTGAAAAACAAAGTGACAATAATTCAGAACTCGATTTTGGCACTAGCTCCTGATTTTCTTATCAGAGAACTACCAAAAGCTGAAATGAGGACTCTTAAATTTGTTAAGTACGTATCTATTAGTGTCACAATAGTAACATACCAGCATAAATCCACTTCAAAGAACAAGTAAGATTTTGGGAATCTTGATAGAAAAATGTAAATAGAGCGAGAGACTTACATAGAAAAGAAGCCCTGTTGGAGAGAAGGGGAGAAGAAGACAAGAGCATGATTTTGTAGTCGCAAAATTCAAGCTTTCATAACATAATTATATTCCTTGGACAAACCAGTAAGAATGCAAGAAAGATTAGCCTTCACGGATAGCTCAACTTTATCTTCAGTTGCTGGTAAATGACAAATACAATTAGCTCCCTCACAGTTTCTTAATAATACTGTTATACCAGTGTAAAGTCAGATTGCAAACCCACGAGTTTATTGGAAATTTTGGAGAACTGGAGGGGATAGAGCCGAAGAGGAGCCCAATTGGAAAAGAAGAAAGGAAAAATTTCACAAATCTATTGATCTAGTTTCGATATAATCCCCAACTTACCAGTTGTGTAACATTAAGGACAGATTCCATTTTTGGACAGTTACATGGTCATTTTTAATGGGAAAAGTTAGGGGGTATGGTTTTGAGTACCCAACTTATTTAATTTTAACTATGTTATTATAGATTCTCACATAATGAAAATAGATAATATGAAAGTTAAGCCCCTTTGCCTCCATTAAAATTTTAATACATTTCTTTCTCTTTTTTTTCAATCACACATTTTTTAATAAAATAATATTACACATAAATTAAAAAAAATTTCTTTCTTTTTTAACCATACATTCTTCCAAAAATCACTATTCTAAATACATTTTTCCTCAAAATTTGATTTTAATGGAGCTCAAACAAGGGCTGAAATTACACACAAATTTCAGTCGAATTGTGGAGAAATGTTTAGTATATTACTTTTAAAGATTGAGTAATGTTATTCATCCCCAGTGGGGATGAAAACACAGTTTAGGTGGCTTTAAATGATATGTTAAATGAAAGGTGAAATTAAATGACTTATTTAATTTCACCTATCATTTAATGTCACATTAACGCCACCTAAACTGTGTTTTCATCTCCAGTGGGGATGAATAGCATTACTCTTAAAGATTAGATAGCCATAACCATACTATGTGGAAGGTTGGGTATCCTATGAGCTCCCACTTCTCGAGTAATGTGAAAATGACTTTACAACCTTCAAAAGTGAGATTTCGATTTGCAACTTATTTAGTACTATGAGAATGTGTCCACGCGTAATGGAAAACAACAATGTGGATGTTCAAATTGTTGGTGACTTTCAAGTCAATTAAAGCTAGATGAAAAAACGGTTATATTGCCTAATATTTTTCAAATTTTAACGTGAAACTCGTGCGCAATTTTAACTTTCAAATTGTCGATTTTCATATTGTGGGGACCCAGTTTCACAAAGTTCAAATTGCTCAACAGTCCTCTCACTATACAATAACAAGAAAAAAGTCACGAGTACAGGAGTTCCTACTGATGCTAACGTGGCCGCAGATGATTGAATTATTTTTTTTTCTTCTCTCTCCATCTTCCATTCAATTCTTGCCATGTGATTGTAATAACAAAAGTTTCCATTAGAAGAGAGAACACGAGACAGAATCTGGTTTCCTTCAAATCTGCTTGGGTGCACAAACGAACCTTCCGCTTATGCCGACTCATACAAAGTTGCAAACACCTCAACTAAGTACAAACAAAGATAAAGATCTTATCCCAAGTCATAGAAACAGCTCAACTAAGTACACAAATTAAAATCTCTATCGACACTTACCAAATCCAACTTTCCAAAAACCTGTACCATGCACAAAGGAGTTTCCGGAAGCCTACATCCCTAAGTGAGACGGTTTTTGTACGGACCTAAAATAAAGAAAAGACATATTCGTCTCAACAAACACGAATATCAACACCATACTTCTCAACTCAATGTTCCGAGGTTTGACACTTTCGGCCCCGACTGATAACATATAGAGCCATAGGCATGACAGCTGGGCTTAATCTCCGATTATTATTTAATATTGCGTTGTTAAAGAATAAAATATTAATAATGATAAGTATATCTCAAATATGATGTTGAGATACATGTGTGTTATAGGTACACATAAGATACAAAAATGAAAATAATAGTGATAATTACGTGGATATGATACTTATATATAGAAATGTTCTTCTGCCCACAGTGAGAAGTCTTAACTTGCCCACGTGATGAGAACCTTATTTTAGGTTCTCACATTTGGAGAGAACGTTACTTTAAGTTCTACCATCACATCAACAAGTGAACAATCTTTTCTTACCCACTGTGGACAAGAGAACAATTTCATACTTATATAATGATAGATTAAGATCATTTATTTCAACACTAATCTCATCCTTGGTGTATAAAGAGATTTATGTTTATTTGAGATGCTACTCTATTAGAATAAGTTGATCAGTAGGAAAATTTACTTATTTTGAAAGTATAGTGAAGATTACTCTAAAAATATAATTATTTGAAATAGTACATGCACTCGCGATGATTTACTCTTCAGGTTTATGAAAATAAGAATAGCAACCTTTATCAAGACGGTTTGTGATTTTATAAACTGGGACGAACATCAAATCATCTAACAACACTTCCAATGCAAATTCTTTTGTATCAATCAGTCGTATCTCTACCTCACTGTCATCCCTCAGCTGATTATTGAAAAACAGGCTACCATTTTAAGTTCCTTTTTTAACCTAAAAAAATTATGAAGTACGTATAACATTCCTTATGAGATTGGTTTCACTTTGAAGTTTCCTTTTAGTTTACATTTTTTGCTTATTTGTTTTAGCCTTTTAAGACTAAGGTGCAATATCTTGTACACAATTTCATAGTTCTAACTACATTCAATTTAAAATAAATTATTTTTTAAATAATATTATTTTAAAATCTTTGTCGACAAATTACATCTCCCAATGTAGGTTCACCACGTACATGGAAGTATTTGTAAATGACGATATAAATAAATAAATAAATAACTTATTTATCAATTTAAAATTTTTACGAATCTTATAATATTCGAAATGTGAATTATTAAGTTAAATGTGGTGGATAGAAACTGAAACTAGAGACTCGTGTGATACCTATCGATGATAGATTGAGGGAATGACCACTAAATATTAGATGTTATCTTGTGTAGTTGAGCATATAAAGATATTCAACTCCTTATTTTGACATTAAAGTAAGA
>CAIGRT010137909.1:0-10330 GCA_903798405.1 Fraxinus platypoda
ACAATTTCTATATAAAACAAAGTCAAACGAACACAAAATTTAAAAATTTTCTGAGTGGAAAATTATCAATCAAACACACTTAATTAACAATTTCCTACAAAACATTTTCTAAACAATTACTTTCCTTGGAATTCATTTTCTTTCCACCCAATTTCCATCATTCCAATCAAACGGACCCTTACTGTGTTATACATTGAGTGTGAGAAAACTATTAGAAACGAATGAGATGAAACTTACCTTGATCAAAGTGGAGAAAATTAAATGAATATGACAGAATAAATGGTAAGAAGAAGAGAGACACAGATGTTTAGCTTCAATTATTTGAGAAATGACGGAGTGATTGGGAAAAATTTAGGTCACTTGATTTTGATTCTTTGAAATTTGAATTACAAAGTTAGATTTGGGTTCAAACAGGAATACACTTTTGGCTCAATTAATTAGTTGACAAATTTATTTAAAAAATTAAATTAATTTGACTTATGTAATATAAAAAAAGTAGAAAAATTCGGTTATTAGATTTTTAGATTCTTGGTCCAGAGAGCCGTACCGAATCATTCGGTTCTCTGACACTCATTCGGTCATTCGGCTATTTAACTTGATAAGGACAATTCTGTTGATGTAGGATCAGTCCGATTCAATCCTATTTGGAGTTTTGTCCAGCCCTGTCCACCTGTGCTTCCTATATCCGAACTCGGCCAATCCAGGTCAGATTATGAATTTAAGCGCTTAGTTTTGAAATCTCCGAACACTCCCGCCAAAATTTTCTCAGTCCCAATATTCCCATATAATTTCCTTCATCTTTATTTTGTCTGGATCTCTTGAGTTGATTATTGTTCTGGGGATTTCCACTTCCGACATGTATGTATAAATTTGTTTTAATTATTGAATTGCCTGTATTATTTCCCTAATTTACTTGTTTGTGGGCGCTTGTGCGCGCGCACACACGCTGACACAAAATGATGGGCATTTCGTGTATGTATTAATCTATATGTCTTGATTATATTTGTGAACCGGTTTGAGTGATTATACATGCATGTCATTTCTGAATTTTGATGTACTTGCTGTTTTGTAGATAAGCTGTTTGATGAATTGCTTCTAATGAAATGCAGTAATAAGAGGACTACTGTTTGAGATTTAAGGAAAATGTACGGTAAAAAAGCCAGTGAGTTAGTGAAAGAATTTGTGAGCTGCGAACCTGGGCAGCTTACCACTTTCAATGTAAGTTTTTCTTACTTTTTGTGTTTATGGAGAGTATTGTCTTGTTTTATGGTGCATTACACGAAAATGAAAAAAAAATGTGTCTGTTCAATATTTTGTTACTTTAGCTCATGTAGCTTATGTGTAGAAGATAGGACCTACGAAATATTGTAGATACAATCAGATGTGGCCCAAGAGAAGGAAAAAAAAGAGAAGAATAAATATTTAAATGAATGGGGGATGGAAAAAAAAATTGATGTACATGGAATGAAGATTTAATGCACCTTTGAGAAGTGTTGATAAACGGTTTAAATTATAAATAGATATATATGAGTGGTGAATAAGTGAGTAGTACTTATGGGTCTCTCGAAATGTGTGGATGCAAAGTGACTTGAGTGCTTATAAACGATTTATAAACATGAGCCAAACATACGCTTAAAGTCACTTCAATTTTCAAGCATTCCACTTTCATTGTTGTGTTAAGTTGATAACTATAGTACAAGCAGTAGATGAGCATTTTGTAGACAACCAATGATATATTACGAGATAAGTATACATGAAATACACATTTACAAGATTCGCGAACATGATTTTGTGCCTGATTTTACACTGCATATCATTTTAGGATTCTCATCTTAAGGAAAAACTTGAATAACTGAACTAGGTAGATTGCTGAAATGGAAGACCCTTTCCAGGAGGCCCAAAGCATAACATTTACAAAAAATTCTGTAAAACTTGGTTTTCAAGGAATTGCATTATTTGATTCCCGCTTGCACAAAGGAAATGAAAAATGATATAATTGCCGCAATCTTTTTATTTTTATTTGTGGGAAAGGTGGAAGGATGAAGTGGAGACTTCATTTCTATCATCAGTATTTGCCTATTTCGTTGGATACAATATTGTTCACGTCAGAAGCAGAAAAGTCCTTTATTTTTCAAAATGAAGAAATTATCAGAACCATATATTGTAATATGTTCCATCTACCTGGATGTATGGATTTCTGCATTTTCATTGTGTCACTTATTCTAAAATCCTGTCAGTTTTGCTCTGTTATGATATTTATGTAGTTAGGTCTTTGTGTGCTCAAACTTTGGGCTGGTCTAGTTATACTACTTGACATCATTGGTCTCTTTTCGTGCACAGAATGACCTATTTGCTCAAGTGATTGAAGAGTGTAATGGTCATCTCCTTCACCTTCAGCCCTTAATGAGGTAATTATCTTCCTAATGTTCTCTGTATGCTCCACTCAACCTCCCCTTCTCTTCTTTCATTTAGCTTATTTTCTTTTCCATACTCTTCTCTCAACTTATTTTTTCCATTTGTTTGCACCAGTCATTTTATAGGAAATCAGTAATTGTCTAGCTCGCTTTTTGTTGGGTGGTAATACCTCTCCATTATTACTACTTGAACTAGCAAAATGACAATTCGTTGCCCAGTGTTGACAATTTGATTCGAGATTTATTCATTGCCTTGCAATTCATTTTGATGGGTTAAAGTTTGCCAATGTGACATTCACTAGAGTATATCATTTGAAGATCAAATTTACTTCGTCCAAGAATGATTGAGCCCACAGTAGGCATTTCGTCTCTTATCTTTGAAGTATCTAAATTTGATCAATTATTGAAGATATGTGTCACTCCATTTTTTCTTTAGGTTAAAGTTATTTAATCTTTTCTTGACTTCAGTGACCATCAAAACACCATGTTTACTTTTTCCAGTCATGATGGAGCCTAGTGCAAGCATTTCATTTCTATTATCCCTCCAGCATCTCGATGTTATGTAGAACTAAAGAGTATGCATAGTTCCATTTGTACTTTATTTTTGTTTGTCATACCATCAACCCTAATATTGGTTATTTGACTCCACTTGTCTGCTGCCGGAAGCCTTTCTGTTGGTTGTCGTACTATATATTGAATATGGTGAGCAGGTTTGTGAGGGTGGGGGTGGCTGTGATTATGGCTGCTAGTTCTATGCCAACGTTTATTCTGATTTTTCATTCAACTTGATAATATGACAGGAAAATACAAGAGCGTGAAAATGAGTTGAAAGATAATAGGAGATCAGAAGATGAAATGGCATTATCAGAAGACGAGAAGAGAAAATCAGAAGCTGAAAAGATAGTCATCCAGACAGCTATGAAATCAAACCAGTTTGGTGCACTGATCCATCACCTCTCATTGGTCCGCAATAAGCGCTGTCTCATGGCTTATGTGTAAACAACATCTGCTCCAACCTTTTTTTTCTTTCTAGAGTAAAATCTTTCTTACTATGGCTTGGCTCTGATCATTTCTTCATCGTGACTCTTGATTTTATAGGTATAATCGAGCAGAAGTTATCAAAAGTTTGGGATGGGTGGTTGACTGTGTTCTTCCTGAAGAAATTGAAGAGAGACTCAGTAGCTCAGAGAAAGAATATTTCAAGAATCATGCTGCAACTCTACAAACATATATGTCAGAACTTGATCTTGATTTGACTGTGGTAATTAATTCTCTTCTTGCTTAATTTTCAATGGTCAGGTTTTAAATTTGAGCAGCATGCCAATTTTGATACTAGGTCATTATGATTCAATGTAGATCCCATCAGCTATTCTGAAACTATCTTTTACTTGTATACTTCTGATGGAGTTTGATATACTTATTAGCTATTTAACATTGGAACTTTGTATGCAAGCTGAATTGATACTGTAGTATGCAATATATAAAATAAATCAGTAGTTTATTTTATCATAATCTCATAGGACCTAGTTCATTGCCATGCAGCAAACCCTTTTTTTAAATTTAAAAAAAAAAGTTGGTAAGGACGTGATTCTTTTTCTAACATCCACGAAAAGATGTAATTATCAGAAGGAACTTCTGGTATTATTAGGTTGTGTCTTAGAATGACCCTCAATGTGCACTTCGAGGTTATATCTTCCTTTATCCTTTGAAGTCCAACTAGGCTGACAGCTTTAATTGCAAGCATTTTTACCATTCAGAGAAGTTGATGGGAATGTAAGTTTCCTGACATGGTCTCCATTATAATCTTCAGGTTCAGTCAAGGAAATTTGCTCATTCCTATAAACTTTTTCATGTTTATGACTTTATTTCGGGGAATCACCTCATTGAATCTTATCCAACTCTAGTCATGCAACCTTAAGCAGTGTGGATGGGTTCATTCTTGTGCTCTTCCACTCATAACTGCCATTTCTTTACAGAGGAACAAAGTTCTCTCTCTCTCTCTCACTCACACACACACACACACGAATGCACACAATCTTTCTTTTTTTTTTTTTGCTGGAATTCGGATTCTGAAGCCTGAAGTGCATAATTAATGCATAAAGGCGATAATTTAAGACATCAATGTACTGAATTTTTTCCTGAAGAGCTAGAAACTGTCTTCCACTTTGACTTGGCATTATTGATCTGGGATAGAGTCATTGCCAAAATACAATGACTTGCTTAATAGAAAAATTAATAAAGCATTTTTGGCTGATACCCGGTAGAATACAATTAGATTATGATAGGATTCCAAGGGCAAATGGGTAGATCAAGCAAAACGGAAGAAAGGGATATTCAAGCCCCAGATTCACAAGGGGATAATTTGAGAATCTTCTGGAATCAATTGCAGCCCGAATTTAAATAAAGGGGGAGGGTAGTGTAGGATCCATTGAGGATTGGAGAGAAAAGTGGGGAGAGAGGCAGGTCTCTCGAAAATCTGCCAAATTTGTATATTGATCTGTTTGGAATTCTTTCAGATTACTTGCTGACTAAAGTCTGTTGAATTTCATATAGGCATCAACTAATATATAACAATGCCATCTTGTTACAAGTCTTAGGCCCGGTTGGAGCTAATGAGGAAGTTACCTTAATTAGTATTAAAAACTAGTTTCTAAAAGTGCTTTATCTTCCAGAAGAGCTGTTAGAGGAAGTCATATTGCGTTAGATTTTTCAAAAGCTCCTTTTGGCTTCTCAAAAGCCATGCCAAACAGGCCCTTTATTGTTGAGTGGAAAGTTTTAAGTGTTCATATTTCAATGTGAATACTGCTTCTCTTATTTCTGAAGTAACTTTGGTAGGTTTTTAGTTTTCTCATATGAAAACTAGTAGTTTTAAAGTTCAAATTGCATACTTTTAGCTGGTAATGACTAGGAATGTACAATTGCCAGGAAAGATATTTATTGATGGAAACCCGAATTGAATTAATTCAAGTTTTCTTTCTTCTCCACTCAACAGTTCTTCAAAATGCAACTTTTGTACTTGATCTTTGTAGTCTTGAGGTAGGCACAATTCGATAACTTAGGGGGTTGTTGGGGAGCATTAGGTAGCTGAACAAGATAGAGTCAGTGCCTAAGTTTGAGAATATATAGTAGGAAAGGGCCACCACAACATAATATTAGATAATTAAGGGTGTGTTTGAGCCACATTATTTTGGAGGAATGTATTTTGGAATAGTAGATTGATGGAGAATGTGTGGTTGAAAAAGAAGGAAAAGTTATTGATGTGATGAAAAATATTATTTTATTGACGAATGTGTGGTTGAAAATGCGTAGAAGAATGAAAATGAAAATTTTAATGTGGCTCAAACGGGGGCTAAAATATCAATTAAATAATTTAAGGGTATAAAATTGTATGACATTGTAAAATGTGTTAAAAGTATGTATAGTAAATGGCTAACCCAAATTTATTGATTAAAAGAGCTTTGAGGAAGTTCAATCAATTATGCAAGAACATTCAGAATAAAATTATCCTAGTTACTAGTTAATTCCCACTCTCTTCATTGTTTTAGAAGCCAATTATGAGGCAGATGATTGCTTGTTCCCCACCTTGCCTTTAAGATGTATATGGAAGTTCCATTTTGCTCAGTTAGTCACATGAGCAATGACTGAGTGAAAGGCCTCTCAACAAAAATAACTTCTGGATATGTTTCCCCCTTGCTAGTTTCACACAACCTCATCTAAATTTTCGCTAAACTTGTTGATGCCTATAAGTAAGCTATTCCTTTGTCCTTGGGAAACAAAATTTGAAAGAAAGGTGTAGATTCACGAGAAGTATCTTGGAGAAAGCATTAACAGAAACTGAGAACACTGGTGACTGGGCTTCTATTGGGAACTCTGCACTTTCAGCTTTTGTGTGTTGCTTGTTTGTCAAGTTCTTGCCTCTATTTGAAACTGTCAGCCCAGATCGATTGCACAGGTTACCTGTAGGTGTCAGAGAAGGTATGAATTGGAGTTCCTTAGTCTATATTGGGTCTTAAACTGCATCAACCCTATGCAATGGTTGATGTCCACAGCATCATCAGGTGTTAATTACGTCAGATATTCACTCCAAAAAAAATATCATTTAAGAGTTTTTGGGGTATATATTTTGACAGGAGGTTCATATGTTATAACACATTTTTTTGCCAAGTTCTGAAGCACTTGAAACATGTTATCTTGCCCTGTTATAAAAACATTATGCTTGACAAGGACATCTAAACAACATATGCTCTATGCATGGGACACTATTTACTTGTTTGCTTTTTCTCAACATTGTTGACGTATTTGTTTCTTTTAAATGTTTCTTAAAACGGGAAAACAATCACACCTTTTGTTTTCCAACACTGGGTTCAATATATCGGAAAACAAAAAATTGAGTTCAAGAATGCTTCCAAGCTGGAATTACCACTTCGATAAGAATTTATATACTTCTTGCTCGTGTGTTAATTTGATGTTATGATCCTTCATTTGCATTAGAATTGTTTTCCTATTTTATTTTTCTTTTGGAAGGGTGGTTTTATGCATGTCTGTCATGAGTTATAGTTTACAGCTGGAATTCAATAACATCAGAAGAATGTAGCGTGTGTAGCTAATTTTGTAAGGGTTCGACTTATTAATGTATAATGGTTTACCACTGAATTAATGTCATTCTAAGAAATCTCAATGGTACTGATGATTAGCATAAATGTCCTAGCAATTTTACTCTATTCACGTCTTTCCCAGGATATGGTTCCTCCCAAAGATCCATACATCAAGGTGAGGGTTCTTGATGATATTGGTGAGGTTGTGCTTAGTGATCAGGTAGCCAACCTAGCTCGTCATGCAATGTTGTTCCTGCGGAGAACTGATGCCGAGCAGTACATCTCTCAGGTTTACTTGCATCTGTCTACATGTAAAAAATTCTTTTATAACTAGTCCCCGGCTTTTGACATCTTCATTACTTTTTATTACCCCCAGGGCTTAATGGAAGAACTCACTGGTTGACTGGAACGTGGGAGGGTCCAGTGCGGTTGTAATAATAACTTTCGAAAAGTTTCAATAACTATACTAGGGTTGATCATGAGAATACAGTTAGTTGAGAGGAAGAAATGCCTCGTACTGGAGTTCTTGTTTTAGAAAGCACTGTTAGAGAAGTTGCTGTTGAAGAATCAAATTTGGGTGCCAAGTATTTGTATTGTCAAAAGCATTAGTAAATTTGATCACTCATGCAAGGAGAAGAATTTGATAACTGATGGGCTACCATTGGGTGATCTTCATGTTAAATAAGCAAGCAGACTGAAGTAATGGTGCATCAGTTAATTGGATTCGAAGGTAAGTGAACTTATAATGTGGACCAAAGATGGAGTCACTTGTGTTCAATCCAATTCGGTATTGGCTCTTTCGGAGATTTAGGGGAAAACCAAGTAAAAATGGTGTTAACCATAATTTTTACCCTATTCTTTGCCTCTGTTTGGAAAACATTTTTAGGAAATTAAACTATTCAGTCAAAGTTGAATTTTATTTTAATCCACACATTTAAAATTACTACTCATTATTATTCATGCATTTTGTGGTTTTCACTGCTATTCCTTCTAAAAATTTATTAATAATTTTTCCCGAGTTTCACAACTATCATGGCAAAATTCTCTGTCCTCTTGACTTGCCTTGTGTTTTCTCGCCTTGTTGTGAAATTAGGATGGTGATGGAAATATGGTCTTCGTTCAAATGAGGATGATGATGATGATTATTATTATTACTGCTTTTTAAAAATAAATGGTGCAATAATAAATACATGTTAGTTCTTATTCAGCCTCTCGAGTGCCATTGCCATCCCTACCCTCACATCAAAGTGAGTTGACAGTTAAAATTTGCAATGGAATGCCTGTAAAAGAAATGTTATTGGGATCTAACAAATTTACGTCTTTGGTCCACAAAAATAACCTTGAACGTGTCCAATAAATATTGACGAGGAAACTAATCAGCAATCAGGTAGTAATCACGTTCAACTCAGTATTAAGGGACTCGGGCTTTGCATAGATAATCTAGAAGCCGACGTCCCATCCCACCCTACTATATTCGGATCAGACACACTTTAAGTTGTAGGGGACGTCCATGAATACACATGGTAATATCGACGAGGGTATAGAATCAGTGAAGATGAGTTATGTACAAACACTAGGGGTCCGTTTGATAGGCAAAAATGGAAAGGAATTTCAATTTCATGTTGTTGGAAAATAAAAACCCACCAAATATATAGGAATTCGTTTTCCATGAAAATAAAGAAAATGCAGCTTAAAGTGGTTGTACTTTAGAATTCAGTTTTCATTTCCACGTTGCAATCAAACGACAAAAGTGGAATTCGTTTTTCTCGAATGTGACATTTTCCATGGAATTATTGCAATCAAATAGAATCTTAAGAATTTTAACGAGGAAAGTGATTATCAAACAGGTGACGAGCTTACAAAATCTTACACGTGATAACAATGATGGTGACGATATTAAATGAGATATAGATTTTGTCCCTTCCTCCTCTCTTTAGGTTGTGTACTTTGTTTTTTATTTTATATTTTCAAGTAAGAATAAATACTTCCATCTTGTAATTTACCTAAAGAAAAAAATAACTCATTTTTAAATTTGACTAACAAAAGAAAATATGTATTTAATATTAAAACTTACTAATTTACTTCTAAGTAAATCTAGAAGTAATTTTTTTAAAGCTGTACTTATTTCATTCCCAGCCTTCCACATTTCATGAAACTATTCATGTAACATCCATTAGAGCCAGGAAAAAATAAAAAAAATAAAATTAAGTGCTCCAGTTCTAAGTCCTAACAATGTCATCAATTGAAAGAAGATCAAGATGCATTTTCTTACTAAAAATCACACACTGTCAGTTCTGTTTTTTGGATCTACAATAAAGAAGCTTGAACCAGAAAGAAAAGCCAAATAACAAGTCTTTGGTCATTCAGGTAACTTCTGAATTTGACCGAATTGCCAACAGTAAAGATCAACACTCTCATTATCTTCGCAAAGGAAAATGAAGCAACAGATTATCAATTTATAATCCATATACAGTCTTGAATTCAGCTTTCAATCCAATCAGCATAGATACGACCAATCTTCTCAACATTCCACTGTATGAAGCACCTTTTGCCTCGTAGCATCAGCTCATGTGCAGTCTTGTTTCCCGAATCATTGGATTGCACGACAATTTGTGCGTTGGAAGAATATGCATGTTCCATCTCAACAAGGGAGCCAGGCCTTCGCAGTTCTGTCGATCAAATTAACCAAAATCAGTCAAGCATTTATCTTCCCATCTTTCCCCGAGAGAGGGGAAAACCAAGAAAGTGACAGAAGCAGATAAATGGAAAGAATCACAATGGCTATCCAGCGAGAGCCTCCTGCATTTCAACTATGTTATTGTTACGGCGATAACTCAACTTCTGTTAAGGTATGTAAAATACAAAATAAGAGATCCTCGTTTGACTTGCATGATTTGAAGAACGAAGGATTTGCTTTCGGTTAAAACATATAATGCTCAACCAAAGGGAAGAGGAAATTAGGACCAAATAATGAAGCCATTTTAATCCTTAAAATGATGTCGATGAACAACTTCCAGCACTTATCCCCTTAGTATACACATGCCTTCCATAGAACGTTAACTGTACCCCCTTAGTATACTTGTGAAATTACTGCTCAACTCTGTATTCATCAAATATAATCTGTAAATAGTCGCACTTCCATTTTTTCAGCCATAAAACCTCAGGAAAATATATATATATGCACATAAAACAGCCAAAATGGAAAAGAAAGTAACAAAATCACCAAAAGAATCTGCGGAATAACAAAGATTCAGAGGCTTGGGTAAATTAGGCCATATAAGATATGGCACTACATAAATGTAACCATAAAATCTCCAGCAC
>CAIGRT010137913.1:0-21782 GCA_903798405.1 Fraxinus platypoda
CCTTTTTGAGCAAGATAAAAATATAAACGGGGCTTAGATCCCTAGCATATGGTATTACCTAGTTTATTCCTGTTGGTAAAAAATACTCCTCACAAATATACTCAACATGTATAGAATCAACACATTTCTAGATAATCTCTTTTGTCGGCTCGACCACCCCCAATCAATAATTTATACACAATTCACGATCTAGTTCTACCATTTCAAAACTCTCTTCATGAATCAATAATTTCCTAGAAAACAATTGGTCATGACTATTGTGTTCAAAATAACTTAGGATCTTACACGAATAATCAACTTTTTCAAAAAAAAATATATATATATATAAAATAAGGCAAAAATAGCATATTTGGTCATAGCTTATGAATCAATAAGAATTGTAAATATCAAACCACCCTTAGTCGGTAAGGCTATCTAACATGTCCACCAAAATTAAGGCAAAATAAAATCACCACCAAATAAACCATCACCCCAAACTTAAATTACACATAGTCCTCAATGTACAAAAGAACAAAATAAAAGAGAAGAGAAGATTAACGAAACTTCCCCGGTTTGATGTTCGTTGAAAGATGATGGACTTGAGCTTGTGACCTTCTTCTACAAATTATTACCAAATCACCCCAAACTTGTTGAAAACCATGGGCAACTAGGAATTTTAAAAAAATGACCCATAGACTTGATCTATAATAAAAAATTTGACAACGAAAGTATTAAGCACAAGAAAATTAGAAAATAAAAGGGTTAAGAGTAAGAGAATTGTGCTGCATCCTAACTAGAGCTTGTTTAAAGTCTTTAACTCGACTTTGAGGCATGATCATTCCAGGTTGGCAAGAAGAATAGATGACTTCCCTTTCGAAAAATCACCTCCTAAGTATGGTTTCAACCTTTTCCCGTTGACTTTGAAGTTATCTTTTCCCTTTTAATATGACTCGACTGTTCCATGTGGGAAGAGTTTAGCAATTGTGAAAGGTCCCGACCATCTAGAGATGAGCTTTTTGAGAAATAACCAGAGACGAGAGTTGTAAAGGAGAACATGTTTCCCAACATAAAATTCTCACTTCACAATGTATTTATCATGTCACTTTTTTGTCTTTTCTTTGATATCCGGGTATTATCATCAGCATTGAGGCAGAGCTCGTTAAGTTCATCTAGTTAGGGTAATATTTTCCCACTAGTCAACTTAAGATCAAAGTTCAATGCTTTGATCGCGCCAATAGGCTCGATGCTCAACTTCAACTGGAAAATGGCATGTCTTACCAAAACTGGGACAATATGCAGACATACCAATGAGAGTTCAGAATGCAGTTTGGTAGGTTGTAATGCATCATCTAATTTCTTGGACCAATCTTTTCTTGAGGTATTCACCGTCAACTCAAGAATCCTCTTCAATTTTCTATTTGAAATCTCTACTTGTCCACTAGTTAAATGATCGACTACAGTGTTCTCGGTCCCCGTTCTTGTGACGAATCTCTAAATTAAATTCTTTCAAATGAAGAATCTAACTATCTCATTTGCCCCAACATTGCTCCAATGGCATAATCACTTGCATCATACATAAACTCAAAGGATAGATTATAATCCAGAGCTACAATAATCGAAGTCGTGATGAGTTTCTCCTTAAATTTGTTGAAAGCCCAAAGACACTCTTGAGAGAAATCAAATGAAATGTTCTTCTCAAGTGAGAGCAAAGCGACTTGGTAATCTTCGAGAAATCCCCCATAAACCGCCTATAAAACCCGACATTTCCCAAGAAACTCCTTATGCCTTTCATAGAGATTGGTGGAGGCAATTATTCTGTCTTGTATTTTGGCCTTGGAGACCTCAATCCCCTTGTACGAAATTCAGTGTCCAAAAACTATACATTCTTGGACTATGAAATGGTATTTTTCCCAATTGTCACCAATTGGGTCTCTTCATACCTCTTCAACATCATGTCCAAGTTTTTTCAAGCAATTATCAAATGTAGTCCCAAACACTGAGAAGTCATACATGAATACCTTAATAAATTTCTCCACCATGTCAAAGAAAATACCCATCATGCATCGTTGAAAAGCAGCGGGTGCATTGCAAAGATCAAAGGCATCCTCATATATATAAAAGTACCATATGGACAAGTGAAAGTTGTTTTCTGTTGATCCTTCGGGGCTATTGAAATTTGATTATAGCGTGAATACCCATCTAGAAAAGAAATATTAAGAATGGCCTGCCAATCGCTCAAGCCTTTCATCAATGAATGGAAAAGGAAAGTGATCCTTCCTAGTAGCATTGTTGAACTTCCGGTAGTTAATGCAAACTCTCCAATTAATTGCCCCCTATACATCAATTAGAGCTCTTCTGGTAGCTAGGAATGGGCTTTTCGAAATGATAGGGATGTCATGATCTTCCTTTGTATCAAGAATAATAAAATCGATCAGGAAGATAAATTTGTCTACTTTACAAGGACATCATCGATAACACCATGTGGATATTTGATGGATCTATCAGCCAATTATAAAGATATGGTGGTCGCCTTGTCCTTTACCAGTCCTAATTTCTTGAAAATAGACAAAGGCATCAAATTAATGCAGCATCAAGATCACATAAAGTTTTATTAAAATTTTAAATCACCAATACTGCATGGAGTAGTAAAACTCCTTGGATCTTTGATTTTTAGAGGGTAACTTATTTTGCAACATGGCACTACATATCTCTATTAACATCAAAATCTCATGTTTCTTAAGTTTCAATTTGTTGGAAAGAATATCCTTTATGAACTTGGCATTTGACCCAAACATCGGTAAATGGAATGTTAATGTGTAGATTCTTAATTACCTCAAAAAAAAATTATAAATTGAGCATCAGGTTTGTGCTATTGAAGCCTTTGAGGAAAGGGAATTTAAGACACATAAGCCTTGACCAGTATTGGACCTTTTGATGTTGATGATACTATTTACTTTCCTTAGCCAATTTACCAATTTCTTCAGGTTTTGACTGAGCCCATCTTCTTTGCTGAGTGCTTTGTCAAATTAAGCCATTGGGAATTTCACCATAATTTTGGGCGATTGCACTCCATTTCTTATTGTAATAGCTTGCACATTCTCTCTTGGATTAGTCTCGATATTGTTAGGAAAAGTTCCTTGTTGCCTTTTCAAGAGAAGTTTAACTACTTGACCTACTTAGTTCTCCAAGTTCTTCAAAGAGGCATCATTGCGTTCTTGGTAGTGCAATTAATGATTTGCTAGTTTAGCAATGGCCTCTTCCCAACCTTCCTTCTTCTCTTGTGGTTACTTGAATTTGTTTTGGCATTGCTAGGCAATGCTCCTTGTTGCCTTTCGGAGAGAAGCTTTGCTATTTGGCCTACTTGACGTTCCAATTTTTCAAAGAGGCATCATTGCGTTCTTGATATTACAATTGATGGTTCGCCAATTTAGTGATAGCCTCTTTACATCCTTCAGTTTTCTCTTGTGGCCTCGGTTTTAGTACATTTTGATTATTTCTGTAAAAGAGATTAGGATGGTTCTGCCAATCGGGATTGTAAGTTTGAGAATAAGGATTGTACTCTTGGCATTGAATTTTTTGAGCATATGTCATTTGCTCGGTAAAAGTAAAACCATTGGTCATCAATGAAAAACTTGAACTCGAATGATTTGCTCCACATATATCACAAAACAGAGGAGCTTATACCATGTGATGGGATGAGAAGTAGAAGTAGAAAGTTCTTCTACTTTATTTGCTAGTGAGAAAATCTTGGCTAGAACAAGTGAAAAAGCTTCACTCTTACGTACTCCACTAGCTCCCCTTTATGATCTCCTATCCGGCCATATTACAATTTGTTTGCTCATAATTTCAAACAAGTAATAAGCATCCCAAACGCTCTTCCATTTTATTGACCTATTAGAAGATGAGTCGACATTAGAATTTCATGAAGGAGTCAAACTAGCATAGAAATAGTTGACTTGTACTCCCATTGAGATTCTACGTTTTGGGTACTTTCTAAGCATGTCCTTGATCCTTTCCCAAGCCTCATGAAAACTCTCTGTGTCAAATTGTGGAAGTTGGTGATATCATGTTTGAGTTTAGCAACTCTTGCAGTGGAAAGAACTTCGTAGTGAATCTTTGAACAAACTCTGCCCAACTAGTGATGCTTCTCGGAGGAAAAGTGTCAAGCCATTTTCTTAACTTGTTCTTCAATATATGCAAAAAAACTTCATCCAGAATTTTTCCACACTCACATGCTGCTACAAATTTCCATGAAACGCCCAATGTGGGAATGTGGATTTTTATCTGTTCTTCTATAGAATGAAAAGGTGTTGGAGAATAGATTGATCACATCCAATCAAAATTGAAAGTTCTGATGATCATAAGAAGGGTAGACAATGCTTGGTTGATTTTCCACAATGGAAGGATTTATGAAATTCCCCAAAAGAATGTCTTCTTCATTTATCACGGGATCTTAAACCTTACCCGCTTGAGGATCAAAACCCAGAAGAGTGCCACCCCTTGGAATTTTTCCAATAGGATCAACATTTTCCCTTGCTGTGCCTTTTAAAAAAAAAAATTGTCTTCTTGCTTTTCTTTGTTCCCTTAGCCTTCTTCGGAAGATTCTTTTGATGTCCGGATCAAGTGCAACAAGATCAATACTTTTTGAATGACGTATGCACTATTGAAGACTTGGGACAATAAAAATTAAGAAGTTCAAATTCAAAAAAAAAAATTCTAGAAGAAAACGAATAAGAATTGTTAAAACTAATATCAGCTAAAGTAGTAATCAAAATAAATACGTTCGCCGGCAATTGAGCCAAAAACTTGTTCTCTAAAATTGTATATTGCAAGACACGGGTCACACACAAGTAATAAAGTGGACTAATGAGTCCGAGTTTTCGATCCGACAAGGTATGTTTTCTCAATTACACACTTGTTGATTTAATTCTAACAATGTACACATAATAAAATTTAATTTTGAAAATAGTAAAATAACTTTATATCTAACAAAAATAACAAATCTAAGAGTTGTGGGAATTTTGGATGATAAAATAGTTGGGATTCATGATTTCTCTTAAGCTCTGCCTAATTAATTTTTCGATAAGCCAAAAAGAAAATTACTCAATTACTATGTTCGACCTTATTTTCCTATTTTAACTAATTGTCTCTCTCAAGTGAAATTAACACTAATCGATTAGTTTAACATACTATATTTCTATGTCGATTAAAACCAAATCAATCGCATTAAATCTTTGTGAAAATACCTCAATGGATCACCTAGGGTTAGAAGTATATCTCGATCTCCTACAAGAACTTAAGGCATTTACTATTTGTTCTAACATCCATAATTAATATTCTTTCAAAGATTGCACAAAGCACTAAACACAATCATTTATTGTCCAAATAAATGGAAAGCATTAAATATAATAGTAAATACACAAAAGCATAAGCATTTAAACATTACATGGAAACTATTGAAACTAATTAAACTAGGTTAAGCTACATCAATCATCCCAACATTAAAAGCTTAGCTCATTGCTCATAAATGGCACAAAATGGAAAAGTTAGAGAAATGCAAAGAAAATAAAGGATGAAATACAAGATAATAGGTAGAATCCGTCCCTTGATCGAATTCTTGAAGATTGCCATGGTTTTCTCTTGATTTTCCCTTAAATCCTTCCACTTTTGCTTAGTTTTTCTCTTCATTTTCTCACTTTTTTTTCACCTTTTTTTTTTATTTTCCGCTTTGGATGAAAGGTGTAATGAACGGTGGGAGTAATGGCTGAAATTAGGCCTTTAAATGACCTAAAACGCACCTAAGAAATTCCCCAAAATGCGCTCCAAAAGAATAAAAATTACAAAATAGGGGCAAATTTTTGTCCCTCAACACAACAACGAGTGCAAGAGGGCTTCCCCCTCGCGTGCGCATCTCCTAGCCCAAAGGTAGTATGCCTTTGTCTAGGCCCTTATCTCGCGGGCAACGCTTTGTCACCCGCGCTAGGCCTATGCGCAAAATTTGAAATTATGCACAAGGTCTCCATTAGTTGTACGCTAGGTCCATCAACTTTGATCATGTACATTTTGGTCCTCAAATCTTGACTTTTCTATCAATTTTGCCTTCAATAGATTGTATTCGAAGTCCTCCAACTTTCATCACTTCTACATTTCGGTCCCCAAATTCACATTTTTGTACGGTTTTAGTCTTTTTTTTTTTTTCTCTTCTTTTGTATTGTTCTCCTTCAAACTGGGGGTCATTTAATACGAAGAAAATAATTTAGAAACTCGCTCATTTCATCAATATTAACTCATTTTAGGCCTCAAATAAATGTAGAAAAACACTTATCAAACAACTCGAAACTTGAGTTCTTGCTAGTTCCAAGCAAGATTATTTACTAGCACAATCAAACAACGCAGGATAAAAATCAACAATAATAAATAGCTTTCCAAATATCCATGAGTGTAAAACTGTATAATCAATTCACAAATATGCCTCCAAATGATACTACCAAAAACAAATTGAGCTTATCCAATATTTGATTGGTGTTTGTGCATAGTCATTTTCAATCATTACTTGGACTTGGAAAAAGGTTGAAGAGAAGGAAAAATTTTCAAATTGGTGTCAACCCAACCCTTAGTGGTCATGTATTTCCTTTCTCACTCGTGAAATTCAAATCCCAAAAATATAATAATTTTCTTTCCCGTAATGTTAATCTATAGGCTGCACTCAATCACTAATTTCTTTTACCGCTCTACTTTAGTTATATTACAGTGGCAATGTCAGCAATCTAGACATGTATGATTCTCCCCAAAGTTGAGTGCTTCGACATTTAAGGTTATACCAAGTAATTCAAATCCCCTAGTTATCTAAGCCCACAATTCAATTACAAATGCACGATTTCTAGTAAGCTTAACAATTATAGCTTATGACTGACCTCACTATCTTTCTTCTTGACCCATGTAGCGAGCTTTAGATCGATATCTCCCCAGCTTTTAAACAGTAAGAGGTATCGAATATCAAAATACCCATACGGACTTACTAACTCAAGTCAAAAGGCTATGGAGTGAAGCATAGGATTTAACAAGTGCAATACCCTTTTAAAAACAAGACAAAGATATATATGGGGCTTGGATCCCTAGCATAGGTTAATTACCTAATTTATACTTGTTTCCAAATACACTCAACAGAATATACTCAACATGCATGGAATCAACACATTTCTAGATAATTTCATTTACCAACTTGATAACCACCAAACTTATCTCACAATAGGATTAAGTGATAGATAGAGAATGTGGATTGATATAAATTTATACAAAACTCATAACCTAGATTTACCAATTCAAAACTCTCTTTATCAATCAATAATTTTCATACCTAGACAACATTTGATCATGAATATTGTGCTCAAAATAATTTAGGATCTTACATGAATAGGTATTTTTTTCTAAAAAAACATTGGGCACAAATAGCATATTTGGTCATAGCTTATGAATTAACAACAATTTAAAATATCAAATCATCCTTAGCCGACAAGGATATCTAACATTTCCACCAAAATCAGGGCAAAATATAATCACCACCAATAAACCATCACCCCCAAACTTGAATTACACAATGTCCTCAATGTGGGAAAGAATAAAATCAAAGTGAAGAGTGGGTAAAAGAAACTTTCCCGATTGGATGTTTATCGAAGTGTAATGGACTTGAGCTTGTGACCTTCTTATACAAATCATTACCAATTCACCTCCAAACTTGTTGAAAACCATGGGTAACTAGGACTTCAAAAAAATGACAACAAAAATTGATCTATAATCAAAAAGTTGATAATGAAAATATTAATCACAAGAAAATTAGAAAATAAAAGGGTTAAGATTAAGAGAATTTCCTCCTAACAAGTATTAAAATCTTTAACTCGATTTTGAGGAATGATCATTCTGGATTGGCAAGAAGAATGGATAACTTCTCTTATGAAAAATCACCTCCCAAATATGGTTTCAACCTTTGCCCGTTGACTTTAAAGTTCCCATTTTCCTCATAATATGACTCGACCACTCTATGTGGGAAGAGTTCAACAATAGTGAAAGGTCCCGACCATTTAGAATAGGGTTTTTAGGAAACAATCGGAGACGAAAGTTGTAAAGGAGAACTTGTTGTCCAACATAGAATTTTTGCTTCACAGTGTGTTATTATGCCACTTCTTTATCTTTTCTTTGTATATCATGGCATTCTCATATGAATTGAGGTGGAGCTCATCGAGTTCATTTAGTTGGAGCAATCTTTTCTCACCAGCCAACTTCACATCAAAGCTCAATCCTTAGATAGCCCAATAGGCCTGATACTCAAGTTCAACCGAAATGTAGCTTGCCTTACCAAACATGAGACGATATGGAGACATACCAATGGGAGTTTTGAATACGGTATGGTAGGTCATGATGCATCATCTAATTTTATGGACCAATATTTTCTTGAGGCATTCACCATCAACTCAAGAATCTTCTTCCATTCCCTATTTAAAATCTCCACTTGCCCATAGTTTGTGGATGAAAGGGAGTAGCCACCCAGTACTTCACTCTATATTTGGTCAAGAGTGAGTCGAAGAAGCGATTACAAAATTGTTTGCCTCTATCGCTATTGATAGCTTAGGGGATGCCATGACGTGAGAAGATGTTTTTCCTCAAAACGTTCACTACCACTGGGGTATCATTAGTGGATAAGGTCATCGCTTCTACCCATTTTGACATATAGTCAACCGGCCCAAGATGAATTGATTTGAGCATGCGGATGGTAAAGGCCTTATGAAATCAGTTTCCCACATATAAAAAATATCCACCTCTGAGATAGAATTCAATGGCATTTCATTTCGATTGGAGATGTTCCACTACGTTGGCATCAGTTGCACTTAGATACAAGTGTATGGGCATCTTTGAACAAAGTGAGCTAATAGAATCTCGATTGAAGAACTTTTGATGCAGTTTTCACTCACCAAAGTGACCCCCATAAGAAGAAAAGTGACATTATTAAAGGATTTTCTCCATTTCCTCATCTAATGTACATCTTCTAATGATTTGATCCGGGTCTCTTTTGAACAAAATGGGTCTTCCTAAAGATAGTGCTTAATATCAACGAAAAACTTCTTCTTTTTTGATAAGAGATATCCAAAGGAGTGACGCCACTTGCAAGAAAATTTACATGGTCTGTAAACCATGGTACATGAAAAGCTTGTAGAAGATGCATGACTTGCAACTCATCGAGAATACCTCATTTATCTCTTCCTTGTCTGTTTACTCAGTTTGCTTAAGTCCAAATAAATGATCAGTTACAAGATTCTCAATCCTTTCTTGTTACGAAAATCTAAATCAGATTCTTTCAAAAAAGAACCTAACCCTTCTAATCAACCTAGGCTTGTCATCTTTCTTCGCTAGCAAATATTTGAGGGCCGAGTGGTAAGAAGAGACAATCACCTTGCAGCTAATGAGATAAGACCAAAACTTATCGAAAGCAAAAACCACCACTAGAATCTCCTTCTCGGTAGTGGCATGATTCAATTGAACATCAATCAAAGTCCCACTAGCATAATAGACGACGTGTAAGATCTTATCTCTCTTTGCCCCAACATCGCTCCAATGGCTTAATCACTTGCATCGCACCTAAGCACAAAGGGTATATCCCAATTCAGAGCTGCAATAGTCAGAGCCATGATGAACTTCTTCTTAGGAGCGTTGAGAGCTCGAAGACACTCTTGAGAGAAATCAAATGAAATGTTATTCTCAAGTAAGAAGCAAAGAGGCTTGGTAATCTTTGAGAAGTACTTGACCGCCTATAAAACCTGGCATGTCCCAAGAATTTCCTTATGCCTTCACCGAAATTGGTAAAGGTAATTTTTCAATAACTTAGATTTTGGCCTTGTTGACCTCAATCCCGTTGTGTGAAATCCGATGTTTAAGAACTATGCCTTCTTGGACCATGAAATTGCATTTTTAACAATTTAGCACCAAGTTGGTCTATTTACACATCTTCAATACCTTGCCCAAGTTTTTCAAACAATCACCAAATGAAGTCCCACGCACCAAAAAGTCATTCATGAATACCTCAATAAATTTCTCCAACATGTCAGAGAAAATAGCCATCATGTATTGTTCAAAAGTGGCAGTACATTGCAAAGATCAAAAGGCATCCTCCTATATGCAAAGGTACTGTATGGTCAAGTAAAAGATGTCTTCTCTAGATCATCCAAGGCTATTGAAATCTAATTATAGCCCAAGTAGCCATCTAGAAAGCAATAGTGAGAATGATCCGCCAATTGCTCAAGAATTTAATCAATGAATGGAAGGGAAAAGTGATCCTTCCTAGTAATATTGTTGAGGTTTCGGTAGTCAATGTATACTCTCCACCTGGACACCAATCTTGTAATTATCCAACATTAGATAAATGATTCTTGAACTTAGACATTTCACCACCTCAGCCCTCACAACTTCTTTCACATTCAGATTCAACCTACATTGATGCTCAACTAATAGCTTGAAGTCATCCTCTATGAGGATTTTATGCATACACAATAAAGGAATAATTTCTCAATATTCGAGATATTCCATTCAATGGCCACCTTATGCTTTCTCAATACTCAGAGCAATCTCACATCCTATAACATATTCAAGGAATTGGAAATAATAACCGAAAGTGTAGAAGATTCTCCCAAATAAGCATACCTCAAATGAGAAGGAAAAGGTTTTTGTTCAAGAGTTTGTGCTTGTTGAAGAGAAGGCAATGCTGTTGAATAGCTCTTTTTCAAATCTTCAAAATATGGTGTCTTCGTGCAAGAATATGACGGTGTAGCCTCCAAAAAATTAGCTATTTGCTCAATATTGAGATTTCCATCTTCAATAGTTGAAAAGTGTCCAATAAACGTCTCAAGTAGATCCTTAGAAAACCCATGTGTGAAATAATTGACCACCACTTGATCAATTGCATCTATCCAAAAGCATGAGTCATATCCCTAGGAGTATTTGATAGCCTTCAAGATATTGAAGGTAATTTGTTCATCTTGAACCCACAAAATTAATTGTCCCTCTTGCACATCAATTAGAGCTCTCCTAATAGCTAGCAATGGCTTTTCCATAATGATAGGGATGTCATGATCTTCCTCCATATCAAGTATAATAAAATCCCGGAAGATAAATTTATCCACTTTGACAATGACGTCCTCGATAACACCATGTTGATATTTGATGGATCTATCAGTCAATTGTAAAGATAAGGTGGTCACCTTGGCCTCTCCCAATCCCAACTTCCTAAAAATAGACAAAGACATCAAATTAATGCTAGCACCAAGATAACATAAAGCTTTACTAAAGTTTAAATCACCAATAGTGCACAGAATAGTAAAACTCCCTGGATCTTTGATTTTTGGAGGTAATTTGTTTTGTAAAATAGCACTACACTCCTCCGTTAGCATCACCGTCTCATTCTCTTCAAGTTTTCTTTTGTTGGAAAGAATATCCTTCAAGAACTTAGCATAACTTGGCATTTGAGCTAAGGCATCGGNNTTGCAAGACGGTGCTACATTCCTCCGTTAACATCACCGTCTCATGCTCCTCAAGTTTCCTTTTGTTGGAAATAATCTCCTTCATGAACTTGGGGTTTGAGCAAAACATCGGCAAATGGAATGTTGATGTGCAGCTTCTTGAATATCTCCAAAAATTTTGCCAAACTGAGCATCAAATTTGTACTTTGAAGCCTTTGAGGAAAGGAAATATGAGGCAAATAAGGCTTGATCGGTGTTGGACTTTTTGATGTTGATGGTCCCAATTCACTTTCTTCAGCTACACTAATTTCTTTAGGTTTTTGACTAAGACATATTCTTCGAAGAGTGTTTTGTTAGATTGAGCCATTGGGCATTTCACCATAATCTCGGGCAGTTGCACCCCGCTTCTTGTTTTAATAGCTTGCACATTCTCTCTTAGATTAGTCTCGATGTTACTAGGCAAAGCTCCTTGTTTCATTTTCGAGAGAAGTTTAGCTATTTGACCAACATGGTTTTCCATGTTCTTGAAAGAGACATCATTGTGTTCTTGATATTACAATTGATGATTAGCCAATTTAGTGATAGTCTCTTCCCATCCTTCCTTAATCTCTTGAAATCTCAAATTTCGTACATTTTGATTATTGTCATAAGAAAGATTGGGATGGTTCTGCCAACAGGAATTGTAAGTTCGAGAATAAGGATTGTACCCTTGGCATTGAAAATTTTGAGCATATGCTACTTTCTCGGTAGATGCAAAACCATTGGTTATCAATGGAGAACTTCAACTCGATTGATTTGCTCCACATGTATCACAAATCGAAGGAGTTTGTACCATGTTGACGGGATGAAAAGTAGAAAGCCTTTCTACTTTCTTTGTTAGTGAGTCAATCTTGGCTATAACAAGTGAATAAGCTTCACTCTCACGTACTCCACTAGCTCCTCATTCTGAACCCCTAACCGGCTACAATGCACTTTGTTCACTTATAATTTCAAACAAGTCATAAGCTTTTTGAATGCTCTTCCGCTTGATTGACCCATTAGCAAATGAGTCAACATTAAAATGGCATTAAAGAGTCAAATCGGCATAGAAGTAGTGACTTGTGCTTCCATTGAGATTTTATGATTTGGGCACTTTCTAAGAATGTCCTCGAACCTCTCCCAAGCCTCATGAAAGCTCTCCGAGTCAAATTGTTGGAAGATGCTAATGTCATTCTAAAAGGAAAAAAAATTTAAAACTAATATCAACTAAAGTAGTAATCAAAATAAATACATTCCATAGCAACGACGCCAAAAATTGTATACCTCAAGCGCAAAGGTCAGGTACAAGTGGTAAAGTGGATTAATGAGTTCGAGTTGTCGATCCCAAAAGGAATGTTTTCTCAATTACACACTAGTTGATTTAATTCTAACAATATAACATACAATAAGATTTGATTCTGAAAAAGTAAAATACCTTAAATCTAACAAAAAATAACAAATCTAAGAGTTGTGGAAATTTTGGTTGATAAAATAGTTGGGATTACTTCACTGTCGCTTGATTTATTTTTCAATAAGGCAAAATGCAAATTACTCAATTTCTAAGTCAGATCCAATTTTTCTATTTTAACTAATTACCTCTCTCAAGTGAATTTAGTCATAATCATTAGTTTAACCTATTATATCTCTATGTCGATTAAAACTCAATTATTCGCATTATTTTTTTTTGTAAACATAGCTCAATTACTTCGTGCTAGGAATATATTTCTATCTTCTACAAGAACATAGGACATTTACTATTTGGTCTAAAATGTAAAATATTCTCTCGATGAATGCACCAATCACTCCACACAATCATTTATTGGCCAAATAAATGAAAAGCATTAAATACAATAATAAATACTAAATACAATAGTAAATACACAAGAACAAAAGTATTTAAACTTTAAATGGCAAATATTGAAATTAATCAAACTAGTTTAAGCTACATCAATCATCCATACATTTAAAGCTTAACTCATTGTATATAAATGGCACAAAATGAAAAAGTTAGAGAAATACATTACAAAGTAGAGAAAATCAAGGATGAAACATAAGACAATAGATAGAACCCGTCCCTTGGTCGGATTCTTGCATATTACAATGGTTTGGTCTTGATTATCCCCAAAATGCTTCCACTTTTGCTTGGTTTTCCCCTCCTTTTCTTGCCTCTTTTCTCTCTTCTTTTCTTTGGATGAAGGGTGTATGAATGATGGGAATAATGGCTAAAATCAAGTCTTTAAATGACCTAAAATACACTTAGGGCGTGTTCGGTAGAGATTAAAATTGGATTAAAATTGAAAAATTAGCCATTATTGTTGACTTTTACTAAACGCGTGGGACCCAATAACGATCATATTTTCAATGAAAATTAGATTTTAATCCTGGGCAAACATGCTCTTAGAAAGTTCCCCGAAAAGGAATCTAAATTACAAAACGGTAACAAATTTTTGTTTACTAATACAACTAAGCTCCTCGCGTGGGCGACGCTTGGTCGCCCGTGCGCCAGGCCCATTCGAAAAATAAGAAATTATATACAAGTCCTCCAGTAATTGCATATCAGGTCCTTCAACTTTGATCTTGCACATTTTGGTCCTCGAATTTTGACTTTTCTATCAATTATGCCCTCAATAAATTGTACCCAAAGTCCTTAAACTTTCAGAGCTGCTGCACTTTGGTCCCCAAATTCATGTTTTTGTACGATTTTAGTCCTTTTTCTCTTCTTTTGCACTCCTTCAAATTGGGGTTAATGTCTGCAAAGACAATAATTACACAATTGTAAGTAAAAATTCACTCAATTTATCAATATTAACTCGTTTTAGGCCCTCAATAAGTGTGTGAAAACACACTTATCAATGCATTAATACTCATCAGTGGTAATATATCAAACACTACAAAATAAAATCAGGTATTTTGGCGGCCTCTAAAGTTTGTACAATGCCATATCAATCATGTAAAGAAGCTACGTGTCTTAAGGAAACTATAAGTGTAGAAATCTTCGTCAAACAAAGAGCACCATTTGATTTAGTTCATTTGGTTTGATTAAGGTATTTTTGCAAGATCTTCAAGTTTTGGATATTTTTACTATTGTCAAATAGTTTGTAATCCTCTTTTCTAGTTAGTCTGCAATCTTGGAACCACTACGAAGAAGTTTCGGGAGCTACGAAAGATGTTTCGAGCTCATATTAGTCATGGGTTGAGAACAAAAATTGAACTCTATAAGATCTAATCTCCCATTGTTCTTCAATAACTCACTGGTGGAGCAGTCAATTGTTAACCGTTCAAGTAGAGTTTCCTAGAAAGTATCAATAAGTTAGACTTTGACCTCCATGGAAATGATGATTCATTCGGGTCGACACAAGGGTTCAACTAAATGACTTGTCGAGTTTGAATCTCATATTTATATATTTGAAAAAGTATGAATGTCTTTATATACCTAATAACAACATATCGTGGAGCCATTTTTTATTAATATCATGATATTAGGAATTTATCGCAGCCTCTTTACATTAATTTCTGAAATTGTTTCAAATGTTTTTATTCAATATCTCGACTGCTCGAGAAGTTGGACTAGCTATTCTTCCAAACCGGAGTGGATTCTAGGGAAAGGTCAAAGCCTCACCTCTTACAAATTCTGAAAGTGGAAAAAAAAAAGATAAAATGAAATAAAATGGATTATTATTTTAAATTTAATCAAATTTTCAATTTAAAACTTAGGTAATGAACATCTTTGGTTAAGCCCCAAAATAGGATATATCCAATAGAAATGTCATTCGCTAGATATAGTGGATCAAAGAGGGACATGATTGATGAAAAGTATGAGTTAGTGGTGGCAATCGAGCCGAGCGGCTCGTCGGCTCGGCCGCTCGTCTTGTACTGTAGCAGCCCATGAGCCGCTCGGGCTCATCAAAAAATGAGCCCGAGCACAAGCCGATCGGCCAACTCGGTATTTTTTTTTTATTAGAAGGATAGTTAAAAAAAATTTTAAAAAGGTGAGCCCGAGCCGAGCAGGTCGGCTCGGCTCGCTACAGTGCGAGCTCGTGGGCCGAGCCGAGCAGAAGCTCGGCTCTTTTTATAACGAGCCACGAGCTTCGGCTCTGCTCGTTTGCCACCTCTAGTATGAGTAAGGAAACTCTCAAGTACGATTCTATGAAGATCGTCGGTCGTGAAGCTTATCCAGAGGATATTTTTTATTTGTATTCAAGTCTTTATGATATTAATGGTAGTGACAATATTGATATTAGTGTCGAGTCCGCTTGGTTTCAGATATGGTACACAACCCAAGGTCATCATTTACTTTGGATTGAACAGTCAAAATTGGATAAAAGTAATTATTGAATGAAGTCATGAATGAACTGAAAAAAGAATTCTTTATGGCTCAGAACTGAGCCAAAAAGGAATTCTTTTTTCAGTTCATTCATGTCCAATACTTTACCAATTACACTAGTGTCACTACTTTGATGACACACACACTACCGTCAAGACAATCCGTTCACCCAGTTGGTGGAATAGTTGACCTAATGACCTTATTAAAATAAATTTTGCAAACCTAGGACTAAGTACTAGTTCTTTAAGAAAAAAAGGAAAAAATTGTAACCACAGTACCAAACCTTTCGTTAATAGCAAATTTTGCTCAAATCTTTCATTTGTATCACCATAGGTACCAAATCTTTGAAAAAAATGGTATCTCAAGTCCAAAATGACAATTTCCATCAGTTTGACCTTAGAAACTGTCATTTGACCCCATAAATTAAAAAAATTAATAATTTCTCCCAGACTAAGGACATTTTAGACATAATACATTTTTTCTATTAAATAAAAAACCAACAAAATCACAACCCACCATCATCTCCTTCTTCCTCAATCCCCTCACTACCCAAAATCAAAACTACTCAAACCAGCTGCCAGACACCATCGTCGACACCAACGTCGGTACTACCTAAATTTATAGGTTAGGTGACCTCTACCAAATCTTCCTCTCCAAACCACCTAATGGTCATCTTCTTCAACTGAAACGCTAGTTGGCAACTCAAAATTGAAACTGCATTTTTCGATGAAATTGGCCGGCAACATTGACACCTTACGGGCTTTAGATGACTTAGAATTCAACGGTGGTGTTGCCATGTGGTAGGTTTCGCTCGAAGTGGCCAAATTGTGGGTCTTGGAATTCGCACCTTTCGCAAGTTTGGTGCTCAAATTCGGTGGAATTTCTTCAACAATTGGATCAATTGGCTCCCTACCCATTGTCAATTGGCCTTGAATTAGATGTTGGCTGGTCAAATTTGGTGGATTAAGGTCATCGGATCCTTCAATTGAAATAGAGGAGCAGTTGTGCATTGTTTTGGCCAGTGTTTGATTCCCTAGGAGCAGATGCTGCATTGTTTTGGCAAAAAATGTTCCATGAAGTTGGTTTCCGTGTGTAGGTGTGTAAATAGGTGGTGGTTGGCAACCATCAAATTGATCGGAGGTGGTGCATTTTGGAAGTAGGCCGTGTGCAACCCTTAATGAATTTTCATTCATTACTTCCTAAATTGGTAATGCTTGTGTGGATGGTTTGCTGGAATGTGTTGAGGGGGTTAAACCTCCAATATGAGGGGCATCATCTGATGGCTTAGGCGGCAGATTGAGGGTGGTTTGAAGGTGATGAGAGGGTTGGGGAAGAAGGAGATGGGGGTGGGTTGTGATTTTGTTTTTTGTGTTTTTCTTTTAATTTTTGATTTAATATGAGAAATGTATTATGTCCAAAATGCCCTTAGCTTATCTGGGAGAAGTTATTAATTTTTTTAATTTTGGAGGTCAACTAACGGTTTTTAAGGTCAAACTGACAAAGATCATCATTTTGGATTTGAGTTGCGATTTTTTTAAAGGTTTGATACCTACGTTGAAACAAATGAAAGGTTTGGGAAGTGTTTTCTACTAAATGAAAGGTTTGGTACCATGGTTGCAATTTTCCCAAAAAAAATTGCATTGCACTTCTTTACGAAAGCAGTCAACTTATATTTTACAAAGCGATTGGTATCCCTCTATTGTATGCTTAATTAAATACCTTTATGCATTAATCTAACAACTAATGTATTTATTCATTTAAAAACAAACAAATGGTCTTACTATTGCAGCAAACATGTTACTTTCTGATGCATAACCCAACAGAAAGTAGGAGTAAAACATGTCCTTTGCTGTTAGGGTAAGTAGTATTTGTTAGAACTTGGATGAGAGAGGACGCAGGTCTCTAAATTTCAAGCGAAGGCATGAGAAAGGCCTTCACCCATAGTATTTCCAGGTTGCACGGACGACGGATAAACCATGTACCCTTGGTTTTTTATATTTGTACCAAATCGAGGATAATAGCCAAGGAACTACAAGTGAAGTTGGGATTGTCAGCACCTCGCTCGGCCTACGCTCGGCCTACAGTAGATGCCTTGTCAAATTAAGAAACCGGTATCTTCTCGGTAAACAATGAGTGCGAGACGACGATTTTACCTTAGAGTAAGCTATTGATAAGTCGTTTGGAATTTGACTAGTACTTTATGAGTTGTAAATAGACCATCATGACAACACCAACCAATAAGTAGTGGAGCCACAAAGTAAGTTCAATGGGGACACAAATTAACTAGAGAATAACTTTTGAAACAAAGAAATACACAATAAAATTAAAACTATAAAAAAATTTACAATTGTTGGTTTTCCTAATTCGAAAAGGTCGTATAATGACAGCATATTCAATTTTACAAATACATCTTTTCACTATAAACAATTAAGCTATCATTCGTTCATTCATTGATCTCGAATTTCGTTGCAGTCGTTTTCTTTATAGAGAATACTTTTTCAAAAAAAAAAAAAAAATTCCATAATTTCGTACATGTCAAACAAAGAAATTCACTATAAATATAACACCACCAGTCTATCAAATTACAATGCTAACATTCTAATTTAACAACTTGTGCAATTAAATGTGTCCACAACAAATTCAAAATAAAATCAAACAGGTCTATATTAAATCTAACAATAACCCACTTTAATTAAGCAAATCAAGTAAAAATAAACATAAAACACAATAACAGTCGGTCCTACCACAGTAATAATATAAACTAAAAGTCTAAAATAAATGGATTAAGAAGTGAAAATTTAATAATAAAAATTATTATTTTTGCCCAAAGTTCATAGGTCCACGGTTTTTCATCACAGGTTATAAAGATCATGCATTTCGTTCTTGAACGTTCATGAGATTTTGGGGGAAATATGTTCCGAGATAGTGATTTTTTTGAATAATGTATGATTAAAAAATAAGAAAAATTTTGAACTTACGTTTAACGTTATTTTATTAGAAAATATATTTTAAAAAAACATATTTTTGAAAAATGGAACCCAAACAAGGCGTAGTATGTTCAACTGATGCATACTATATATCATGGTCTTTTTCTTCTACACTACAGAGCAGTCAAACTGAATAATAAATGTGCTATATTGTGGGGGAAGAATCAAAATATTACAAGAATAAAGTTTAATGTCATCCATATATAGATGCTTGCTAACTTGATTAATTGATCTTTATAGGCTAATTTCATCCACATAAACTGACAATTCATCGTGAAATTTAAGGAATATTATATATTCTGAATCATCTGTAAAGATTTTCGGAAATGTTAAAGAGAACTGATGTCATTGTATTAGATGCAAATTTGGAGATGGGAAAAAGAAATTATATTAAGAACATGTTTGGTCGGATTTAAATTTAGATTTTTTTTTTTAAGCCAATAATTAATTTTAGCCACATATTTCATGTAACCCTCAACTTTTCAATTACACATTTTATCAACTTCTATCAAAATTTAATAAAATACTTATTTTAGACCCCACCAAACAGGGGGCTAAATATCATAGTAATATTCGAAAATTTATTAGTCCATATCCATGACTTTCTAATAATGTAAAGCTTTCAGACAAATATTAATGTCCACTTTTATAAAGATTACTTTACGTATCAAAGTAAGATTTTATATTAATATTTTCTTGAATATATGCGATAATTTATTGAACTTAATTAAGAAGCTAGTCGGAATTATTCCTTCCCTAGTTGAGTTGGGAAAATTAATAGATCATAGTAGAAGAAGTTAGATGAATGATCTAATAAGTACTCGTGCTCAGCTTTTGCTATCCTCTAGTAAGTTGATACTCTATCATCGACTTTCAAAACATACAGCATATTTGATTATATTCAAAAGTAAGTCAAGTTATTTGTACAGTTTTAATAGTTAATTTTGTAAGAGAAACTTATACATTCAGTCCCCCTACATTTGGCAACTCTTACAATTTTGTCCTCATGCTACAGAACTAACAGGACTGATCCCAACTTCGACGAACTTTGTGAACTTAGCCTATCACATTCTTTGTCACTTGAGCCGTAGTGACCACATATATAGCACATGACCTAATTCCCAGGGGTAAGATAGTAAAATATCATCTTATAGCAGAAAAAAGGAAAATTACATTCATACTGTAATTTTTGTTTACTGCACATTTTAATTGCAATGAAGGACTCAAACTTTTGCTCGTTGTCCCACTTATATCTCAACTTTTTTTTTATATTCTTGTCATCAACCTTCCATTAATTAGAACATCTCATTTCTAATTACAGTTTTAATTAAAAAAATCTATTACGAAGGTGTAAAAAGACTTATCCCTCATCCGATACATTATAATATGCTTGTTCAATTCCAATATTCATCTATTTAGAGGACAAAAAGGGCAACGTCTCTCCAATTTCAATAATTTACTTTTTATGTCATTTTGCTATATTTTTTATCCCCCATGATCATAAAACGGTGTCATTTTGGTTTCCATATCCATTATAATAATAAGAATAACCCTATAATAAAAGAGGCAATGTACTGCCACTGTGCATTGCGCCACGTGTCGCCACCTCCTTGCATGGTTCATTTTTTAATTTTTTCTCCTTCCGGAATTAAAATGACGCGGTTTCCTCATAGGGTTTTATCCTTGTTTGGCTTCATTTTTTACTTGTGTTTGATGTTAACCCTAGGAAGCCACTCTCGAGAACCTTTTTTGTTCTACTATGATCTACTACTCTTTCTATCTTCACATGATCAAAAACCTACTCCCCAAAGAAAATGTTTTCCTTAAAAACTAGACAAATTAAGCATATTTTTTTAAGTTGGAAAATATTTTCCATGCAAAAAAATAGCAATCAAATACTTCAAAATAGAAACTTTGATTGAAAATCGACGTTTTCCATGGAAAAAAAATGCAATCAAACACACCCTAAAAAATCTTTGTTATCATCTATTTTTCCACCGTGATTTGAACACGGTTGGATGGTTTTCGTGCCTGGTGAACAAATTTATAATTTCTTCTTTGTTTTTCCTTCTTCTTCTTCTTCCTGACTTTCTTTTTCCTTTTGTGTGTGAGTCGCTTCTTCGTTTAGATTTCGGGTAGGATTTATACGATTTTTTTATTTTTTCAAAAAAAATTTGGGGTTTATTTTGGTTTTAGCTTTGACTTTCTTAGTTTACTTTTATCTATTTCGACTCCTAAATGACACTTTGCTATTTTAAGGTTCTTGCGTTGAGTTCATTTTTAGTTTTACTGTAGAGTTCATACTTGGCAAATAATGATTTTACCGTACAATAATTTATTTTCAAAATAATTTTTGAATAAACAGTTGGGCAGAATACCGACTTGTAAAAATGAACGAAATAAAATGATAATAGTCGAGGCAAGAGCTCGACTCTTTCTCCTTAAGATGATAATGTCCCGCACTGGTGCGACGATCTTCCGACACTCGTCTATCAAGATACAACGACCTCGATTTGTAATAGTACCACTCCAAATTACAAGACCCGACAAATCTACTAATATTTTATATCTTTCTAAAATTGGAGGACTAAAATGCACGAAAATAATATTCGAGATCAAAATGAAAAATATGGAATAATGCAGGAAGTAATTTGCAAGAGAGAAAAATCATAATTGATTTGAAATGAACAAAATTCGGGGTATGGGGATCATTATATATAGGTTGAAAAGTTGTGTCCAAAAGACACAATAGTAAAAAAGTTGTGACTTAAACAGACACAACCCGTTTGGACATGCAGTTCAATGTTCAACTGCTAGTTTCTAGAGGATACCACGAGTCACGTACAGAAAATTCGGAGAAATAAATAATATAAATAAATATATTATTTTAAATAATAATAAAATAATATAATTCAAATATTATTTTACCCAAAATATATACCAACTTGGCCTAAACCCAAGCCCACGACC